>JARHVA010000139.1:5660000-5847500 GCA_037957365.1 Torreya grandis
ACATCAAATCACACCCAAAATCAACATGAAAAATAATAGCCCAAAAATAGTATAAAAATGATAGAAACAAAGATAATATTTTTGGGCTCTAAATATCTCTTCCCAACTTCTAATCATCCTCTTCAAGTCCATGTATAAATCTTGAAACTACTGAGGAACTTGACCAACATCTTTTTCAAAACTATTGCATTTGATATTCTTATTGGAGGATGCCTCGACATGTTCTATCAAACCTCCCAATAAAATTCTAAGACATTCAATACCATATATGATATTTTTCATATAACCATCACTAAAAACCACTAATATATTAATATTCTCTTTCAACTTAGCATTCTCTCATTCGAGTGAAGCCACCTTATCCCTAAGATTTTTCATCTAAGCATTTACATCTGTAAGATCCTCCTTGTATTTTACAATGATAATCTCTTGTTTTGATATATTAACCTCTTATTTAAGGGATAATTTTACCTAAATATCCACCTTATAAATTCATTTTTAAGACCAAGTTCCTCCCCCAACTTGTCCTCCTTGCTCTAGTTTATTATAAACTCCCTGAGCTTGTCAAATTCTATTTTGGGATTATCATGATTAGGTTCATCCAAGGGGGGTCTATGTTTCCTTCATTCTTAGCATCATCAGTTTTCAAGACACCCCCTTACTTCTCTATCTCTCATAAAAATAGTATATTTTCTCTTGAATTATTTTATTATTGTTATGTTGAATAAATAACCATTCACTTTGGTATTTACTTTTTAAATATTTTAGTTATTTATTTTTTATATAGATCAAACTAACTATCCCTTTTCTAATGAGGTGGAAGCATGATAATGTACCCCTAGAAACAAAATTTAGAGGGAGGGCATCATAGGGTAGAGTGTGGTAGATCATAATATTTTTAGGAAGAAAGAGTGAATACCAAAATAGCCACACACACTTAGGATTTATTATTTGTTTTCATGTTTAGCTTGGTGTGATTTCATTTGGGTGGTTACATTTTGAATGTCTTTGGTTCTAATGCTCAAAAAATATGATAGTAAGCTTTGATGTGAGCTTAATTTTCAAAAAATTAAAAAGGCCCTTTTAGAGGTCACTAAATCCTAATGGAATTGTGGACCCCTTATGGCATACATTGACTTACTTTGTGGTTTTATTGATTTAGTAGATGGATATTGTTTGATTTACATTTCACTTTGGTAGATAACTGGAGTTTTATGGAGCTCTTAGTGGAGGAAATCTACATATTTTGGATAAAAATTTTTTAGAGGAAACAAAGAATAGTTTTAAGCTATAAATGTGGCATTCCATTATTATTGTCACTTGGATTTTCACCCTTTGAGGAGATGTATTATATCTCCTCATCCAAGTGGCATAATTGAAACACTTCTAGATTGTGGATAGCCTAAGAATGAGGTGGACCTATAGACAGGGCTAGTTCCCTTGATGTAGCACTTGTAGATCACTACTACACCTATGTTTGTGGGGGAAAAGGGAGATAAAATTTAAAGTAAACTATCCTAAAGGAGGTGATACACTAAATATATTGATGACTACCAATTAGCTATATGTCACACATGAGATCAAGAGACTAGCTAAACATACACTTCTTTAATCTGAATCTTCTCACATCAGTATTTCATTATGAGCTTCTAATGAATGTTTAGGCATAGAGGAATATAAAATAGGCCTTGAATTTCACTATTGAATATACTAACTAAAAGAATGAGTAGGAGATACACAGGATCCACAAGATCAATCTAGGAGAAAGAACCTACAACAAATAACCCGCAAAAGAATACCAGAGAATAAAATATATTTCTCTCACACCTAAAAATAGGTGTAATCCTATAGATTCTTTGTATTCTCTCATTAATCTCTCATTATTTTCTCATAGATTATAAAGTATATATAATACAAATAGTTTGTTTCATGACAACAAACTATTTCTTGTGATTACAAAATATGGAAAACAAACTATTTATTTTCAAATACTACAACCAAATATATTGTTGAGAGATTATCAACAATAAAACAAATTATCCTAGGTAGATAAAATTAACCCTAGGTAATAAATAACTTACCCTATTATCCCTAGGTAAGCTTAAATATCCATTATTCCAATACCCTCCCTTAAGTGAAACATAGGGAGAATGACAAACAAATATGGGTCCCGGCTATTAGGCCTAATAAGGTACCCATGTACAAACCAATCAAAATATATGAAAAATAAAGGAAGGAAGGACTTCATGGGAAATTACCCCCAAGGACAAATTCCTTCACCTCAAGCATCACTCACTAGTAAATATAATGAGGAAAAGCCAAATGTTTAGTAAAGATGTCTGCAATCTGCTCAACTGTAGGCACAAACTCCAAAGAAAGAACTCCATATTGAATAAGATGTTGAATGAAGTGCATGTGAATCTCAATGTGTTTTGTCTATTGATGCTCAATAAGATTTCATGAAATAGAAATTGCACTTTGGTTGTCACACCAAAGAGTAGTAGGACCCTACTGTGTGAAGCCAAACTCTCCAAGCAACTCTTGAAGCCAAAGTGTCTCCTGACTAGCTTTGACAACACCTCGATACTCAACCTCAGTAGAGGATAATGCAATAGCAGTCTACTTTTTGCATGCCCAAGAAACTGGACCTAAACCAAGTGTGAAATCAAATCCACAAGTGGACTTACAAGTGTGAACATCACCAGCCCAATCAGAGTCAGTGTATCTAACAAGCTATGTAGAAATCTATGGTGTGTAATGTATACCAAAGTGAGTGGTGCCCTGAATGTAGCTCAAAATATGCTTGGCTGCTTGCCAATGACTCTCATGAGGCTCATGTGAGAACTAAGAGACAAGGTTCACAGCAAATGTGATGTCAGGATGGGTATGAGTCAGGTATAAAAGACTACCTACAAGTTACCTATACAAAGTTGGATCAACAAGAGGAGTCATACAAGTGGTAGACAACACAATACCTAACTAATATGGAGTGGGGGGCAGGCTTACAATCAGCCATGCCAAATCAATGAAGAAGATCTGTCACATACTTTTGTTGTCCAATAGAGATGCCCTCAAAAGACTAAAAAACTTGAAGACCAAGAAAATAATGTATAAGTCCCAGATCTATCATATAAAACCTATTTACCAACTTGTCCTTGATGTCATGTATCAAAGAATCTAAACTACCAGTGAGGATGAGATCATCAATATACAAAACCAAAATGACAATCTCCTCACCTTGCTTCAAGATGTATACATTATGATTTGACTCATAATGAATAAAACCATAACTCAAAATAAAACTATCCATCTTCTCGTACCAAGCTCTAAGAGCTTATTTGAGGCCATAAAGAGAATGATGGAGTATACAAACCAATGATGAGTCCTACACAAATCCTGGAGGCTGCTCCATATAGATCTCCTCATGGAGATCACCATACAAGAAAGCACTCTTCACATCCATCTGAAAAATTGACCAAGAATGTGAAGCATCAAGAGAGAGTACAAGATAAATAGAATCCATCTTAGCTACAAGGGCAAAGGTCTCAGAGTAATCAACCCATTCAACCTATGAAAAACCCTTAGCTACTAATCTAGCTTTGTACTTATCTACTGATCCATCTGCAGCATATTTGGTCCTATAAACCCATTTACATTTTACAAGTTTTCTTCCCTTAAGAAGAGGGACAAGATCCCAAGTATCATTCTTCATCAATGAAGAATACTCATCATACATTAAAACATCCCACTCGGGTATACCAATGGCCTTACACTGGATCATTTGTACAAGCTTGTCCCAAAAGAGCAACACTAGATGTCTGTGAGCGAGTATGATGAGAATCAAATGGATCACCAACAAAAGAACTAGGTGCCTATAGAGTGTTCTTTGCCCACTTGGGAAAAGGTGGTGAAGAAGATGGCTATGGTGGCTAAACAAGTGCAACATCATCATCATCAACAATATAAAGCAAATCCTCACTATCCTCAGTAGATGTACACTCTTGTGGAGTGGGTAGCTCATCAACCTAAACATCCTATCAAAACAACACATCATGTGTGATAGGATCAAAAAGATGGTAGGATTTTACATCTTCACAATAGCCAAAAAAAATGAGTGGTTAACTTTTCTTCTCCAATGCTTTACATTTGTCATCAGGAACAAATGCCCATGCTTGACTCCCAAAGATGCAAAAATCTGAAATATTAGGCTTGATCCTAGACCAAGCTTCTTCAGGTGTCATATTTTGCATAGTTTTATGAGGCATACAATTTTGAATTTAGTTTTCATAATTTATAGCTTCAGCCCAATATTGTGGACCCAAATTTTTAGAGTGAATCATACAATTATCCATCTCTTTCAATGTTTGATTTTTCCTCTTTGCTACACCATTTTGTTGAGTGTGTGGTACAGTGAACTGGTCTATATCCCATGCTCAATACAAAAATCACGGAAAGCATTATTATCATATTCCCCCCCATTGTTAGTATGTATCTTCTTAAGAGGAAGAGATGATTGTTTTTCATCAAAGGTTTTGAAAGCCTTAAAAGTCTCAAAAACTTCACTTTTCAACTTGAGAAAATATACCGAAGTTTTACGAGTGAAATCATCAATGAATGTGAGTGCATATTTAGCCCCTAAAAAAGAATGAGTTGGAAAAGTCATCAAATCACTATGAACCAACCCTAAGGGTGCATTTGCACATGTGGCCTTACCAACTGGAAATGGATCCTGGTGTTGTTTACCAACTAGATAACTAGGACACACCCCATCAATACATGAGACCTTAGGAAGGCCTTTTACAAGATTTTTGTACCCATTTTTTGCATATATCCATAACTCAAATGCCCTAATCTCTCATGCCAAAAATTTTTGAGATTATTACCATGTGTTATAAGTGAAGAACCAGAAGACATAAAAGACTCAAACTTATCAAAAGTATAGAGTCTTGAAGTATGGTCTGATGTACCTGTAGCAACTATCTCACTAGGATCATTACATTCTCTTATTACAACATCATGTGAAGTAAACTCCACAATTTTACCAGTACCAAAATTACATATTTGATATATAGAGAGAAGATTAGAAGAGATTTGGGGTATAAGCAATACATTGTTAAAACATCCATCCTGTTTGTCAACAATACTAGATCCCAAAACTTCAATCTGTGAGGAGTTACCCATAATATATGTGATATAATACAATCTATAAGAGAATAAAATATATCTTTAGAATGTGTGAGATGGTGAGAAACACCTGAGTCAAAAATCCACTGATCATGACATGAAGATATAGCCCTAGTTGAAAGTGCTTTCCCTTTTCCTGCAGGAGAAATAGAAGGAGATGGAGACGGAATGGAAATTTTGTATTTTCTGACCGTTGCCTCTAATTCTTCCATATTATTAAAACATCTACTTTCATCATGATTAGGACCACCACAAAAATTACATGGACCAAATGTTTTCTTCTTTTGCTTAAAGGACTTTTTGGTCTTAGTAAATTTAGAATGATGAGATGTTTGGGTGGTGGACTCTAGAGGGTTATTTGAAGGTGATTGCTTTTGTTTAGACTTAGGTGAAGGTTTTTCTTTAGAAGAATTAGAAACTAGAGCATGAATAGGACTAGGTAGAGCATCTAAGGACATTAATTTTGTTTTCTCCCTAGTCAATCTTTCACAAAAAACTTCAAAGGAAGGCCATTTGAATTCATCACTTAATGTATCCATCATAGTATAAAAAGTAGACAAAAAAACACTATATGGTCCTTTCAAATTTGAAAAAATCATGAAAATGCACTCCTAATCACTTTTATCCTTGTCACCAGCTTTCAACTATGACCTAATAAATTTGAATTTTGCCAAGAATTCATCTATTAAAGGAAAATTTGATGGAGAGAGAGTACTCAATTCTACATCTAATTGTAAAATTTTAAATTCATTAACTTTGCCAAATAGGTTTTTAAATTTTTCCCATACCTCTTTTGGCATTGTAGCATCTGTAATGTGAAATTGAAGATTATCTGAGATGTTGAGGCAAATCAATCCAAGAGCCTCATCCTGCTTACAACCATATGCATATCTGTCTTTTTCAGTGGTGAATGTCGCAGGTGTTGTTTTATAAAAAATTCTCCATAATCCCTTTGATTGAAGGAGTTGTTGCATTTTTGGCTTCCAAACATGGTAATTTATGGATTTAGGTGTTCAAACAATCGGGATTCCATTCCTAAAGAAGATGATGATGTTGACAAGAACAACCCAGACATTCATTTTTCCTCAAAACACCCCTCCTGTTACAATCTAACATCTCCTGATGAAAAACATTTTTAGCCTTAGATTATACAAAAGTTTAAAAAATGGCTTTATTCAAAAAACAATGTAGGGGGATTTGACCCCAAGACTTCCTCCCTACCAATTTTTAACAAAATACCTCTAGCCACTTTAACAAAGTCAAAATTGTACATTTAAAGCTAGAGACTTGCATTTAAACCACTAAAAATTAAGAAATTAATCAAAAATAAACCAAAATGACTCACACATGTGAGATAAATTCTGAATAATCTTTGGTTTTATCAAAAATAATCTCTTGTTCTAGCAAGGCATGGTGATCAGGGAAAATTCTGAGGAATTTTGTAAATATTGGCCAAGGAAGAAAACCTCCAAGAAAATTTATAATTGGCTCCACAGGATCTGCCCAAAGGACTATACATCCTAATCCAAATCAATACTTATTAGCTGGAAATGAAAGCCTAGAAAGTCTGCTAACACATAAAATTTTCAGATTTTGATTTTATGCAGTATAAGGCATTCAAAATGGAGAAAATCGTACAGCTGTGCTGCAGACCAAAAATAGATTTTTAAATTCCTGTTGTAACCTCCCAAAATGATGTATGGACTGATCCAATTTTGTACTAATTTATATGGAATGAAAGCTAGCATAGTCAGCTTTCATGAATAGTTGTCATATTTCCAAAAAAATGTCTTTACGATCTGCCACATCAGAAAATTGTACAGGTACTGCAGTTTGCCAAAGGAACAAGTCAACCTATTTTTGAATGAAAGAGTTGTACGGCCAGCATGGAATGAAAAAATTCAAGTTGAAATGGATTCCTAACTTGATTTTCTATGCTCTTGTGTAAAATAATTTTGGTTTTGGAAATCTGTACAATAATAAATGATCATAAAGTATAGAAATTTATTAAAAAAACTTGTAAACAAGAACCAGAATGTGAGAGAATAACAAATATCTATAACACATCAATAAAATAATGTTTTTGACTGTGTTAATAGATGAAAAAAATTTAGGGAAGAGGATCTTCAATTGGGAATCCATGCTCTGATACCATGAAAGAATGAGTAGGAGGTACACAGGATCCACAGGATCAATCCAAGAGAAAGAACCTACAACAAATAACTTGCAAAATAATACCAGAGAATAAAATATATTTCTCTCACACCTAAAAAATAGGTGATAATCCTACAAATTCTCTATATTATCTCATTAATCTCTCATTATTTTCTCATAGATTTTAAAGTATATATAATACAAATAGTTTGTTTCATGACAACAAACTATTTGTTGTGATTACAAAATAGAGAAAACAAACTATTTATTTTCAAATACTACGAACAAATATATTGCTTAAATATTCTCAACAATAAAAAAAATTATCCTAAGTAAATAAAATTAACCCTAGGTAATAAATAACTTACCCTATTATCCCTAGGTAAGCTTAAATATCCATTATTCCAACACTAACTCACTCAACCATTGACACTTCATAGAACACTTCACATGACCTACAAGAAGAAGTGTTCAAGCTACAAATATGTGAGATAATGAGATAACATGCTAAGGAAACAAGAGTCATCATTGAGAAAGATCAATAATCCAAGTAAAACACACTATTAAAAATAATACAAGAGTTAAAATTAGTATTCTTTATTTATCCAATGGTATGCAAATGAGCAGGGCTTCACCATACTTAGGTGAAGCATAGTTTACAAAGGCCAAAATGGCTAGTTCTTATAGAACTTGAGAGAAAGATCAGAATAAAAAAGTCTAAAGGTCATAAGTACACTTTTAAAGATGATAAAATTAGTTACATGTGCATGGGAAGAGAGTTTGAAAATGATCATGTAACTTTAGAAGAGACAAGTGGCATCCCAAGTCATGAGATTCATGAAATGTGGCATAGGGGTTCTCTTTGCTGTCTCAAAAAATTACCTTCATGGTTTATCCCTATTTTAATGACCCAAAATTTACTAGGGATATGTATGATGATTTTAATAAGGGGTAAATGTTTTAGACATTCCTCTCAATGCATTGTCATCAATCCTAATCATCTAGAATCTCTTAGAAGTGAGCCATCACTGCCTGTAGTAAAAAAAACTCCTCTTTCACACACCTTGCACACTTGGCTTCCAAAAATAAATTATTTTCCCATGAAAATATGTATAAGGGAGTGTATGAAACTTATAAATACCCTTCATGGACTTAGAGGCATTATGCACTCCTTAAAAAGGCTCTCACTTGAATTCTCACCCTTCTCACTATCTTGTTCACTATGTTAGTTCTGACTGGCTGAGATGAGAGCTTTTGTTATGAAACTTAAGAGTTTTTAAAATTCACTAAATGACCATTTTTAGTTATTAAAATTCTCTAAATTCCTCCAAAATTTTATTTCATCCCTTGAAAGTCTCCATAACCTACATAATGCACAAAATAGTCAAATAAAAAATTATATACCCTATTCATATAGATTTTATATAACTAATATATATTTTATGGATATTGAATAAGTCTTCTACAACCTCCAATCACTTTCATGGTCAAACTATGCCATTATAGTAGCTTTCCATCTCCATTTCCTTTATTAGGTCTATAACTAGGTTTTAAGAGGGTTCAAGTTTATTTCCACTTTTAAGCTTTGTTCATAAGAATAGAACATTGTAATTTTAAAAAAAAAACATAATAATGATCTTAAAGACCCCTGATAACACCTATAAACCTCTTGGATCTCCATACAAATCATTAAAATAGATATAATCACTTTAATTTAGCATATCGAGCTCTTCCTTCCATTTCCTATAGGCTTAGACTATCTTTGAGCCAAACGTGACTCTCCTTAAAATTTATCTACAAGGTAAAAGATTATAAACATATTTAATACCAAAATAATCATGATTCAATAGGTTATACTTCTTACCCAAGGCTGGAAGTAACATTGACCTCACATTTGGTCTTTAGGCCTAAACATGCCTAATAGGCTTGACTATAACTTTTGTGTTCCAGACCACCCTACTAATATTATCCCTTATATGAAAGGTTTTAAATGTTTTTTTATATGTATTATAACTTTAAAAACCCTATTACAATGTTATTTTATCTTCTATTCCACTCTTCTGTCCTTATTTTTGAAAACCTACTAGTCTTGACTCTAGGGAAATACCCTTTGTCTAAGACAAAAGAGAGGGTACTTCCCCTATTCGCTAAAACCAAGTGAAAATTGTATGGAATTAATAAATATATACCCTCTGAATAAAACTTTATCCCCTATTCAAGTCATTTGACACTTTAAAATCTTCATATTCTAAGACATGCTTTATAGAGAAAGGATTGTATATAATGTTTAGAGTATAGGATATGTGTTGCTTGATTAGGGATCCCTCCTCATATATTTCCATGAAATTATTGTACCATTAATAATCCATTATAATTTTATAATAAACTATCATTATTTTTAACCCTTTCTAAAACTCTTCAAGTCATACCCTTGAGTTAACTGCTTAAGGTTTTGACTTTGTTTCCTACATCTCTTCCTCAATATTGATTCCTGTAAGTCATAATTTATATTTGATATGGTCAAAATATTTAATGAGTTTCCCTTAATCCCTTATAATAATTTTGTATTATTTTTGACACATTTTCTTACCTTGACTATCCTATACCATCACTTAGGCACCCTATCTCAGTTCACTATGACTTATAGTTATTTACAACTGACTGTGTGGGAGTCTTTAAGATCTTTTAGGTGTAGATAGGATATATAAATTTAAATTAAAACTATTTTTATCATAATTATGCCAAAAAAAATCCACATCATGCTCTAATTTGACTAAGCTTCTAGGTTCATGAGAAAGAAAAACCTTTTCAAATTTTACCTTATGTTGGCTATAGGTGAATATGCCTAGGTTATTTATATGGACTGTCACTTTTACTAATGGATGAAAACCATATTCCATGCATACCTTGATGATTTTACATGTAAATTACATGTTACTTAGTGTAAAAATACATTCTAACTTTCTTTTAAGCATCAACTCCAGTCATTAGGCCTAAAATCCTGTTTACTCATCTTGTTGTAGACAACACTATCAGAATTCTATGATCAAAAGTGCATATTTCAACTCTTTTAACATGAAAAAAAATGATCAAATCACCTCCTTAATTTTTCAAGTTTTTCTCTTTCATGGATAATATAGGGTGGGATCATCTAGATGCCATAAAATCCCTAATAACTTTGTTACATGGCCTTGACAAAAAGGCCCAGACCTCCATTTTGCACTTTTAGGGATTTGACCCCTAAACACTATCACTAAATATTTGAGAATTATTTCCCACTTACATTTTCCCATTTTAAACCTCAAACAAGTATGTCATGATCAACCTACATTCTAGGATTTTAAGTAAAACTTTACCATGCTCCAATCCTCTATACAAGTGCCTTCATGGCTAAGTGACATCACATGTAGGTGAACATTCTCATGTACAGGTAGCAAATGTGAGTTTAGGTAGTGTGAATTTAACTTTAATTCTCATGATTTTTATACCCCTATCAAATATTTCAAATGTATTCTCTTCATCATCAAAGACCTTACTCATCTCAAATGTGCTTTTTAAATGTGCATTCCTTCATGAGAGCACCTATAGGTGCATTTAATGGTAGAAGACTATGAATGACTATGTTGATTGACTTCCATAATCACTTGCTCACTTAGAAGCTTAGTTCATTACTTCATGTTACCAGAAGATGTTTCACATATTTATAAACTTCATCACACCTCTATGAACATGTTATAAATGCTCTATACATGTGCTTCACCATGATTACAAGTAAAAGTGAGTAAAGAGTTGATTGTATGGTGTTCATGATTGCACCTTCAAGGATAATTTATTTGAATAATTATATTGAAGAGGTAATGGGTTAATATGACATTTAAACATGGTAATTAACTCATATAAAACTTCTATAACCTTTATTAAAGCATGAAAATCTAAAAATGGTGGAAACATGCCTGTCATTCTCAAATAAGACCAGTTTGCAAACCTAAGGTTATTTTCCCATCATAACACCTTGAAACATGAAACCAAGCATGGGGAGAATTATAATTGTGAGAAAAAATCATCTAGGATCAATCTCAACAATTGGATTGTATGGATTTTTTCAAACCAAAGCAAAACCTATAGGGTGTACATATTAGCAAGCAAAATAGATAGTCTAACTTCTTAGGAATGGTTCATAAAACACAAACCACCATTCCTCTACAACCAAACATACCTCATACTAATACTCCAATACTTAAACTTATATTACCATACCTCATACTACTAACACCTCATACTATTCCACTTGAATTTTTACACATACCTCAAACTACTACCCACTCTTCATCTCATGATAAACCTATATCTTTTTTGTAGGAATGGCTTCAAGAGGAGTGGTTTCTTGTTCCTTGGAAGATTGAGGCCTATAAAAGCTTATTCCATCCTTAAAAAAATTATGTGTTTCTCCTAATTGGTTAAGAGGATGATAACCCACTTTTATTATTTCAAAAATATCATCATGAGATGCATATGTCTCTTGAAAGGACAAATTTGAAAAATTACTTACTCTTTGCATACTCACTTGAGTGTCAAGGCTGCCTTCTCCATTTTGGCTAGATCATAGCTTCCTTAAAGAAGATCATAAACTTCTCCAATGACTAAAAAAAATTCATCCAAACGCTGATTAGAGACTTTTTCTTGCCCATCTATGATGTCTTTGATAGTGATGGAAGAATCACTGATGATTTCTTCTTCCTTAGCAAAAGGAAAACATTCTTCCATATAAACCTAATTAGAATTTTCAACACAAAAAATAGATCTTTTTCAAAATTTAGGACCTCTTGAGGTATCTTGAGTTTAATCTCAATTATCATAACATGAATTTGGTTCTCAAGGGCTAAAAGATCCTCAATTTCCTTCTCCTTCTTAGTGGTTCCAAGACTAGGCATCTTGTAATCATGTGAATTAATCAAATGAGGCTACCAAGGATTTTTATTTTCTTCAAGAAAGATTTAAAAAAAAATATCAACCAAATTCTCCTCTTCAGGTTCCCATACCAAAGGTCCATAAAGGCAAAGGGTGATAGGTTGAGGACAAGATGAAATAGTTAGTGGAGGTGGAGCATAAGACTCAAAATTAGATTGAGAATGAATTTTAGTGGATTCTTTTGGGAGTTATTAAGGAGAGGTAGACATTGGGATAAAATAGCTTGGGTTCATTCCTTAAATTTTATAATCACTTAATTTAAATATAATTTAGTTTGAACACTCTTCAAAGGAAGATTACATGGGGTATGTTTAGGCATAGGATCTTCTTTTGGCTCTAAACCTTCCATCACTCCTTGACTTAAAAATTCCATTCTCAACTCTAACTCTTCAATTTTCTTTGCTAGGTTATCTTGAAGTTGATATGCATCATCATTAGGGTAATGATTACAAGAGGAATAACATGGAAGATGAGGAATCTATTGAAGAAGGGTAGGAGGGACTTGCATAAGATCAAGCTCTTTCTCAACTTCACACTCGGTATCAAGGCTTTCATCCCCTTTCTTTCCTCATGATTCCACTATATTATTATATATTAGGATGTTAGGATTAGGAGTCTCTTATTTAGGTGGGGATGTAATTTTAAGAGTGGATGAAGTGTTCGAGAAACTTGGGATCTCCCTAGGCTTGGATTCTCTACCTTATCTACAACTTGGGATTTCATATCTAGAGGTCTCTTCTTAAGGTGAGGATGTAATGAGAGAGGAAAAATATGGATTAAATTACACTTTATTTGCTGATGATATGGATTGTTTCATCTATCTATTGTCCAAATCAATATTCCTATCAATATTTCCTTTAAAAACCAAGTTTGTCTTTCCAACTCTCTCTTCCATCTGATTGGAGAAAAGATGACTTTGATAAGCTTGATTGGGCTCATGAGTAGGGGTCAAGTAATATTGATATAAATATTGGAGAGATGGATATGAAGTCTTATATACTTGGTGAGGCTTCCCCTTGTGAATTCCTAGCATATATTCTAAAGATTCAATCAAGCCACCCATATCTAGTATCTCACTTGGGAGCCTTTGCCAATATACTCTCTCAATAAGTTCCCACTCTTTTTTAACCATTTCTAATGCATCTCTCACATTATGAATGAAATGACTAGAAACATATTGACCATATCCCATTAGTGTATCAAGATATATCATGTACTTCTCATACCCCAAGAGATTTTGCTTGAAAGTTGAAATGGATTAGTTTGAGAAGTGACTAGGTTGACTAGGAGAAGAAAGATATTGAGGAGGGTGATTTTAGGTCTGATATAAATCATAAAAAGGCTGGTAAGGATCATATTAGAGTTGATAAGGATAATGAAAGGTTGGTAAGGATCATATAAAGGTTTATGGTGAATGCCATAAGCTTAAAATACCTCACCAACTTATGTAAAACAATATCCCACACCAAAATTAGCTATGTAACTTAATTGGGAAGCAAGAACACAAAGAAACATTACCAATAATCTTCAAAATGAAAACCTAGGCTAATTGACTAGCTGATGTAACTTCAGAGTCATCATTGATGCTTAGATAGATGCCTCCAAAGGTTGATTTGTTGAAAGATAACATCAAAAATCCTTCAAATTCTTAGATAATGAATCCCACAAGGCATGCGAAAAATTATTGTCACTTGGATTTGTACCTTTTGAGGAGATGTATTATCTCACCTCATCCAAGTGGCATAATTGAAACACCTCTAGGCTATGGGTAGCTTAAGAATGAGGTAAATCTCTAGATAGGGCTAGTTCCCTTGATGTACCACTTGTAGATCACTACTAGACCTATACTTGTGGGGGAAAATAGAGATAAAATTGAAGGTAAACTATCCTAAAGGAGGTGATACACCAAATAAATTGATGACTACCAACCATCTATATGTCACACATGAGACCAAGAGACTAACTAAACATATAATTCTCTAATCTAAATCTTCTCACATCAGTATTTCATTATGAGGTTTTAATGAATGTTTATGATAGGTGGACTAGAAAAAAGGAATTGAATGGCACTAGTGAATAGACTAACTCACTCAACCATTGAAACTTCATAGAACACTTCACATGACCTACAAGAAGAAGTTTTCAAGCTATAAATAGGTGATAAAATGAGACAAAATGTTAAGGAAACAAGAGTCATCACTAAGCAAGATCAATCATCCAAGTAAAATTCACTATGAATAGTCATGGAAGAGGGAAAATTATTACTCTTTATTGATCCAATGGTATGAAAATGAGTATGTATTTTCCATACTCAGGTTGAACATAGTTTACAAAGGCCAAAATGGCTAGTTCTTATAAAACATGAGAGAAAGAGAGGAGAAGAAAGAAGTCCAAAGGTCACAAGGACACTTGTAAATCTACTCAAATGAGTTAAATGTGTATGTGAAGAGAGTTTAAAACTGATCATACAAGGTTATAAGAGACAATTGGCATCCCAAGTCATGATATTTATGAAATGTGGCATAAGAGTTCCCTTTGTTGGCTCAAAAAACTACCTTCATGATTTAGCCCTATTTAAACATCCCAAAATTGAATATGGATATGTATAATGATTAAAATGAGGGGTAAGTGTTGTATACATTCCTCTTCATGCATTTTTAGTATCTTAATCATCTATAATCTCCTAGAAGTGATTCATCACTATTTGCAGTCAATGAAACTCCTCTTTCACACACCTTGCACACTTAGCTTCCAAAAAGACTTTATTTTTCAATAAAAATACATATAAGGTAGTGGTTGAAACTTTAAAATACCCTCCATTTCCTTGGAGACATTAGGCACACATTAAAAAGGCTCTCACTTGAAGTTCTCACACTTCTCACTATCTTGTTCACTATGTCAGTTCTGACTGGCTGATATGAGAGCTTTTATTGGAACACTTAGGAGTTTTTATAAGGCATGAAATTACCATATTTAGTTATTAAAATTCTTTATATTCCTCCAAAATTTTATTTCATCCCTTGAAAGTCTATAGAACCTACACAATGCAAAAAATAGTCAAAGGAAGAAATTTTATACCTTATTCATATAGATTCTATACAACTAATCCCAATGGTAGGGAGCCTGAATGAGTCTTATATAACCTCTAATCACTTTAATTATCAAAATAGTACATTAGAGTAGCTTTCCATCTCCATTTCCTTCATCAGGTCTATAACCAAGGTTTAAGAGGGTTTAGGCCTATTTGTACTTTTAAGCTTTGTTCATAAGAATAAGACATTGGAATTGCAAAATAATTCCACAAGAATTATCTTCAAGACCCTTGATAACAAATATAAACCTTTTGTATCTCCATTCAAAGCATCAAAAGAGATATAAGCACTTCAATTTAGCCTATCGAGCTCTTCCTTCCATTTCCTATAGGCTTAGATTACTTTTGAGCCAAAAGTGATTATCCTTGTATTTTATCTACAATTTAAAATATTAGAAACATATATAATACCCCCATAAGCATGACCCAATATTTTATACTTCCTACCCAAGGATGGAAGTAACATTGACCTCACATTTGGTCTCTAGGCCTAAACATGCCTAATAGGCTTGACTATAAATTTTATGTTCTAGACCACCCTAATAAGTTTATCCCTTATATTCAAGGTTTTACATGTTTTTTTATATTTATTTAAATTTAAAAAACCCTCCTAAAAGGTTATTTTATCTTCTATTCCACTCTTTTGTTCTCATTTTCCAAAACCTGCCAGTCTTGACTCTAGGGAAGTACCCTCTATCTGAGATAAAATATAGGGTACTTACCCTATTCCCTTAAAAAAAGTGAAGAATTTAAGGGATTAATCAATAAATATATACCATTTTCATAAAACTTTATCCCTTGGTTAGGTCATTTGGCCCTTCAAAAGCTTTAAATTCCAAAATAGAATTTTTAGAGAAAGGATTGTATATAATGTTTAGAGTATAGGTTGTGTGTTACTTGATTATGGGTCATTACTTATCTATTTACATGACATTTATGTCCCATAAATATTTTTTTATCATTTTATAAGCACCTATCATTATTTTAACCCTTTATAAAACTCTTTAAGTCATACCCTTGAGTTTACTTAAGGTGTTGATTGTGTTTCCTGCATCTCTTCCTCAACAGTGAATCTTGTTGGTCATCATGAATATTTGAGCTTGTAAAACATTTAATTATCTTACCTTAATAACTTATGTTCATTTTATATTGGTTTCAACCCATTTTCTTACCTTGACTAGCCTAGACCATCACTTAGGCACCTTATCTCAGTTCATTGTCACCGACAGTCACTTATAGCTGACTGTGTGGGAGTCTTTAGGATCTTGTAGGTGTAGATAATATCTATACATTTAAATTAAAAATATTTTTATGATCCTTATTCCCAAAAAATTCCACATCATTCTCTAAGATGACTAAGCTTATAGGTTTACCAGAAAGAAACACCTTCTCAAATTTTACCTTATGTTGGTTGTAGGTGAATATGCCTAGGCTATTTATATGGACTGTCACTTTTGCTAATGGATTAAAACCATCTTCCATGCCTACATTGATGATTTTACATGGAAATTACATGTTAATTAGTGGAACAAGACATTATAACTTAGTTCCAAGCATCAACTCCACTCATTAGGCCTAAAATACTATTGACTCATATTGTTGTAGATAACACTATCAAAATTTAATGATCAAAAGTGCATATTTAAACTCTTCTAACATGAAAACCAAATGATCAACTCACCTCCTTAATTTTTAAATTTATGCTCTTTTATGGAGAATACAAGGTGGGAGCATCTATATGTCACAAAACCCATGATAACTTTGTTATATGGCCTTGACAAAAAGGCCTAAACCTTTATTTTGTAGTTTTGGGGGTTTGACCCCTGAACACTATCACTAAATCTTTAATAATGATGTACTTAAATTTACCCATTTGATAACTCAAATATGTCTATCATGATCAACCTACATGCTAGGATTTAAAATAAAACTTTACCATGCTCCAATCCTCCATACAAATGCCTTCATGGCTCTGTGACATCACCTATAGGTGAACATTCTCATGTATAGGAAGAAAATATGAGTTTAGGTAGTGTGCATTGCATTTGAATTATCACGAGTTTTATACCCCTCTTAAATATTTGAAATTTATTATATTCATCATCAAAGACCTTGCTCAGCTCAAATGATCTTTTTTAAATGTGCATTCCTTCATGAGAGTATTTGTAGGTGCATTTGATGGTAGAAGACTATGAATGATTGTTTTGATTGACTGTCATAGTCCCTTTCTCACTTGGAAGCTCAATTCAATACTTCATATTACCAGAAGATATTTCATAGCTTTGAAAGCTTCATCACACCTTTGTGAACATGTTATAAAGGCTCTATACATGTGCTTCACTATTATTGCAAGTGAAAGTGAGAAAAGAGTTGACTATATGGTGTTTATGACTATGCCCTAAAGGATCATTACCTTGAAGAATGAAATTGAAGAGCTAAAGGGTTTATAAGACATTAAAAACATGGTAATTAACTCATCTCCACCCTCTAGAACAATTATCAAAGCATGAAAATATGAAAATGGTGGAAACATGCCTATCATTCTCAAATAAGACTAGTTTACAAACCTAAGGTGATTTACCCATTAGAACACCTTAAAACATGAAATCAAGCATGGGTAGAATTATAGGGGAGATCTAACATCATCTAGGATCAATATTATCAATTAGATTGTATGAATTTTTTCAAACCAAGGTAAAACCTATAGGGTGCATAGATTAACAAGAAAAATAGATAGTCTAACTTCTTAGGAAAGGTTCATAAATCACAGAACACCATTCCTCTACAACCATACATCAAATAGAATATAACTAAATATAGAATACATCCCCAAGATAATTTTTCTTTAAACCTCTCTTGTTGACCATACCAAGTGTAGACACCTAAATCTGGCCATCGATAACCTCCAATCAAGATTTTGACCAATTTCCACATAAAGCATACAATTTGGCCTAAAAATACTAAAACATGTTAAATGATGTGAAACTAACATATTCAAGTGTCGATTTCAGCTAGGGTATCCCTAAATGGGTCAATGCAATTTATGGGCCAGCTAACTTTGATCAGTCTATTTCAATTCAAAATGTTAATTTTGCACCCATGTGCTCTAAACTTCTCTTTCCTATCAAATATTTTGTACAAGACTCATGCCTTTGTTATTTGTTTTTGGAAGCATCCTAAATAGGAATACTATTTTAATGCATCTGATAGAACCTTCCAATTCTAATCTAGTTAAATTTAGGACCAATAACAAGGCATTTTGATCAATTTGAGTAATTTGTGCATAAAGTGCTTAATCATGTTTAAGAGATAATTAACCCAAATCAAGGCCTAATCAAGAATTCCATGGAAACTTGTTGAATGCTTTGTTTTGGAAATGAATATTGAATATTTGCATCAACAAGTGACCTCATTTCTTGGGAAGACATCCCTAGGCCATAAATGCCACAAATATCAGGATTCATGCCCTCCATGCCTCATTAATGCCTTCCATGATTCCCTCCATGCCTCTTAATTTCACATTCTTCCAATGTCATGATGAGGATAATTACAAACTTAATTCCAAAAATTGAATTAATCCTCAACCACACATCTCAATCTTGAGATGGATGATTGAGGTTGATTCTAATCAAATCCAAAAATCTATAAATAAGAGGCCTCATAAAATCATTTATAAGTCTTGATTATGCAAAGTTATAATGTTCAAATGGTTCTAAAAGCTTCAAGCAACTAGTGTTACCATGCCAAATTGATTCTAAGCCAAGCCAAGCCAAATCCAAAGGTGCCAAGGAGAGATGGAGGTAGCCAAGATTCCATCACCAAGGACTTCATGAGCACAAGCCGAGAAAGCCACTACTACAAAGCCATTTAGAGAATCCAAGGAAGGTGAAGGAATTCTTGTATTTTATCCCTTGATTTTTAGTTGTGCTTATCATTTGATTTTGTTAACTAATCTCTCCCTAGTTTTTAGGCTTATAAATTTTATGTTATAAAGTGTGTTTATTTCATTTTGTTTTCATTATTGTAACTAACACCATACTAACCATCCTCTCTTGAGTCAAATTCCAAGATTCACATATGCACACCCAGTGGGACCAGACACATCCTACACCTGAAGGAGATCCTTTTTCAACTTTAAAAAATTCATTTGAGCCTTTAAAATCTTGAAAATTGATTTTCAAACTTTATTTTACCATTTTTGGTTGCCACAATTTTTACATAGTAACTAACATTGATAGAAATACCGATATCATTTACCTAACCTAACCGATGTCAATCAGCAAAACTGACATCAGTTAGATCTTGGTTAGTTGTAACTAATGTCAATGGTATTAACCGATGTCAGTCATTATGTTTTTCTAAAAACATAGACCTGAGACCTACTTTTTCAAAATTTATTATTTCAAACTTAAAATGGCTTCAAATCTAAAGGACATGCTAACAATTTTGTTTCAGGACCAAGCGGGATATTTGCTCAAAACATGTATAAGTCACTTTTTCATGCTTAAAATTTGATTAGAAACCTTGTTTTGGTGTTTAACAAAGAAATTTTAGATGTTTTGGTGAATGTTTTCAAAGTTTGCAACTAAGACCAAGGAGTCAAATGAACACCACCAAACATTTTATTTGGGTTTAAAATTGAACACACTTGTCAATTCTTGCTTAAAATAGTTATTTAGTTGGATTTTTGTTTGGTAAAAAGAGGGGTGTTGCATGTATGCTCTTCTATTTTTCCCCTATAGGGAACCCTTGGAATCAAAAGTGCCATTCTTATTGCAAAGTATCCTAGTCCAAGGCTTAGAAATAAAGTCATCTAAAGCACTCCCTAAAAACTCATCAAAGGTTGGGTGACCTTGAAAATGACTCTAAAGTCTTTCTATTTTCATGATTAATTTGTTTGTATACATCTTGGCTTGTGAGGGGGACTTCATCACCTCCCACAAGTTCTTTAGGGAAGCTTTAACCTAGGGTTTCACCTCTCAACATTAAATTCATTTGGCTCCTTTGGAGTTGCACACGGGACATAGTGGTCCTTTGGACATCACACTACACTAAGAAAACAATAAGATGTAGTGGTTACAAAAAGGACCAGACCTTTTTGCAACAATCCAAGTGATACAAACCTAAAATCCATGCTTTTATTTTGCATTATTAGGCTTGAAAGTCATTGTGTAATTTATTCCCCTAGATAGTTTAGAAACTTATTAGATCTTATAAAAATCCCCACTTATCATAGAAGTATTGCTGGTGTAAGGCGCACCTCAAGGTCCATGTCATAGTACCATCATTTGAGAGAAGGTGGGGTGTAAAAACCCTACTATATAATGTGCATTTACTTTTAGATTAACACTTAAAATCCTCTCAAATGATGTATATTGACATATTCTAATAATACAAAGAAACTTTGTCAATTTAGGATCTAAAAATGGTTAATTAGTTGGTCTTATCCTAGATTAAAGTCTTGTTTGGAGTGAAAAACTTGGTGTAAACAAATAAATCCAAACCAAACACATAGTCCAAATTTTCCTTTATACAAAGAGGCATTATGCTACCCATGTGAGATCATCCATTTGCCTTGTTCAAAGTTCATCAAAAGCTTGAGAGTTATATCATCCACTTTGGCATAGTTATGATGCCCAATTGAGTATAGACCTTTACCAAAGTTGTTTAAGTCCTTCACTTATAATTTAAATTCAAGATTATACCTTTACAAGTTCATAGGGTTGATGTGTTAAGTGGGTTCGCCATTTGCACTAAACTTGAGGGAACTTAAGTTTAATTTCTAATTTAGGTTGAAGGTCGTTTAAGACTCATAATCATTATCATCACTTGATAGACTTAAACCATTTTGTGCTAAGCACTTACACTTTAAGTCTATGTACCACAACATTTTGAGTCAAAAAAAGTATTGTTATGCTACCAAAATTGTGAGAAAACATCTTTGCCTTAGAATTTTTTTTGAATCAAACCTTTTTATCACACCTTTTTGGGTAGTATAGTGTTATTAAACTGCCCAAAAGCATCTCAAAAATTGTTTCATAGACCCTTTTACATAGAATTCCAAATTTGTTCCTATGTTTTTAGACCAATCCAAGTGTACTTTTTATCCTTTTCTAAAACAAAGTTATATTGTTCACTTTTGTCTAGACTATTTATCAAAAGAACCATGTTTTATACCATTATTTATGAGAAAATAAACTATTGCTAAAAGTGCCTTTTGTTTCATACCTTATACCTAGTTGACCAAGTTCATGTCCAAGAATCAAATGCCTAGTGTTTGTTAGAAGTGTTTCAAATCCATTAGATTAAAACTTTCATCTATTTTCAAAGTCTAGCTTTTGACGTCATTTGGCCAAGATTCCTAGCACATGCCTTATTTGAGCCTAGCTTTTGATGCCACATTTGGCCAAAAGACCTAACAACTTTTAAATTCCTAGATTAGACTGATTTGAAACACTTTGACCTTAGAATTTATCATTTCAATTTTTTGGTCCTTTTACTTACTTATCTTTGTGTGAGCAGTGAAACATTAGATATTTTATGCTAGCTTGTTTCCTCATAAATATTTACATAAACCTTTTGATCTTTTTTACAAATCTAGACCAAGTTGAAGGCATCATTTGTTTTAGATTCTATCCTTTTTAGAGTTTGTAGAAATATTTGACCTTTTATTGCAAAGCATTGACTATAAATCCCAACATGTATTCCTACACTTATAGTTCACTCATGTACAATCTAAGGATTAGTAATGTAGTTGCATAGGAAGAAATGGTGCAAGACACCTATATGGATAACATTGCTTATGATATGGATTATTATCCCTCTTATAATACTCAATTAGGGGAACAAAGCCAAGATCCATTAGCTAACTATCCGGGTAACACACCACCTTATTCAGAATAGGACCAAGAATAAACTATTTAATACTTAGCTACAATACTTGTAGTGGATAAGCCAGTATTTCAACAACCATATTATACTAATATGGCTTCCAAGTATGATCCATTTTTGTTTGAGTGATATTTATTAGAGAACAAAGATGAGATTTTTGTTAGAACCATAGAGGTAGGGGCCAAGTTTCCAACAGACTTCCCCTATGAAAATTTTCCAAGTCTAGTAAGAGTACCCCACAATATCATTTACGATCAATAGGATTATTCTATCAATCATATGGCTCTAGTCCAAATAATGTACCAAGATCCTAATATATCCAATAGAGGCAAAAATATCATGGAAGATCACTTGAACCAAATGAAAATAGCATATCAAACATATCTAAATCTACAACGTAATTTAAATTAGATAAACATGGTAAGTAAGCCTCTCATTGACCTAATTCCTTTAATAGGAGTGATGATAGAGTTAAATAGACAAGAGAATATAAATTCTAACTCATATGTATAAACTAATTTAGTATATAACTTGATGCATATGCCCATTTTTGAAGAAGTGTCCTCAGCCTCTACACTGAATAGTGAGCCAAATGTAGTAAATAATGTGCAAATAACATCTAATCTTGATCAAATTAGTACTAATGCACAACCAACTATCCAACAATATGTGCTTATAGTTAATCCCATGAGTAGATCATCATACCAAGGAATAGGAGTTTCTACATCCTAGCCTTAACTAGATGCTTCCTCAAGTGTAAAACCTATGGGATTAGGTAATCAAACAATAACCAATGTCATGCCTCAATGATAGAATGTGATGAATCCTACTCCTCCTCAATAAGTAATGAGTAGTATTCCACAACAAAAAACATAGTCTAGTGTACCAATGCAGCAAAGGATGAATACATTACCACCTCAATCAGGGACAACTAATATTCTACCTTGCCAAGTAATGACAAACATACCTCTTCATTAATAGACTAAAATGCTAATTCAAAACAAAGCAATGACTAGTTAACAATGTGCAAATATTAGTTAGTGATAGATTCCAAATTTTCAACTTGCTTTCACTTCCTCACAAGGATTCGTACAGCAAGGAGGTCCCTATGTTTATCAAGTACCTACTAGACAACCATTGGTTCAAAATGTGTCACAAATCTAGAGATAGGGTCTTGGTCCACAAGTTCCCACTCAACAATAAGGTTTGATTAGTCAGAAGCATGCCCCTTTTCAACCATAGTAGGCATAGTATAGTTATATCCCACCATCCCAACCATAAAATCCTCCAAGTCAGACCTTTATCACTAACCCAAACTAGAATATCCCACAACCAGATGTGTAATTTCATGTACATCCTAATCCACATATGTGTATTCCTAGTCCATTCTCCAACCAAGCCAATATACCTCAATAAGTGTCTCCATCATACCCTCATCAAAGTGTTCCACTTGTAACCTCCCAATAATCTATCCAAACCCAAATTCTCCCTCAAACCAATATCCCTTCTAGTTTCCTCTCCTAATAATTATAATAAATGAAGGATGCAATTACTGTTATTTAAGTGAGGAAGAAAACTAAAAATTTTAAATTGCATGATGTATGTTCCTATCCATTCAACATGGTGTATTTTTAAATACCATTTCCTCCAAGATATGCACCATTGAAATTCAATAAATACAAAGGGAAAGGTGATCATAAGGCTTATTTGACTGAATTCTTTCTCACATGTCAACCAGTGGCATATAGTGACATATACATTTTGATTTTGTTTCCAAGGATCTTGGCTATAAAATCCTTGGAGTGGCTTTTGAAGTTTCCCAAGAATTTAGTAATGAAATTTTATGATCTTTCTGATAAATTTGTGTAGCATTTTTCCTATAATCTTGAGCATGAGATTTCATTAGTGGACCTGACATAAGTAAAGTAAAAAGATGGGGAAAGTTTTGCAAGTTATTTATAGTTATAGAGAGCCCTTGAAAATTATTTCACCCATAGTTTACCAAATAAATAATTAGCTATTGTGTTTACTAAAAATTTACATAGTGAGATAGCCTATCATCTAGAACTGCAATGTGTGCATACATTCAAAGAGATCATTGATAAAGGTTTGTTGATAGAGAGGGTGCTCATTAATAAAGGATTAATCAAGATTAATTAAAATAATCAAAATCAAGGTACCAATTATGTAAATTACCAAAATCCCATCCAAGCACAAGCATCATAACTAACACAAGCCAATAATCATGAAAGACCAAAGAAATTCAACTATAATAGGAATGTTGTGGGAAATGGAGTAACTAAGTCTCATCATGTTAAAATGGTGAAAACATCATTTACATCACCTTTTAAGCTTAGTCTTACTTAATTAGTGTTGAAAATGCAATAACCAAAATCTACACAATAAATACAGCAGTCGTTACCATTACAAACCCTTCCTCCTAGAAGAACCGTCCCTGCACGTCATGTCTTTAGTGACCTAAGAGAACCTATTGAGTCTATATTTTTCAATATTGGTCCTACTAATCTTATTATTTAGCCCATACCAAAACATTATCTACAAGGTATTCCTTATCATGATTGGTATCATGAAAATGAATTATGTGACTATCATCAGGTCAATAGGGATAATCTATGAAGATGTGTAAAAATCAAGCATTTAATCAAGAATATGTTGGAGAATGGGGAGATAAAATTAGATAATGGTGCTTCCACTTCCAATAAAACTCTTTGGATCTATCAAAACCCCTTTCCTTGACATAATATTCAACAATAACACAACAATCAGTGACAACAATAATGCCCAGTATAGTAGTAAAACAAATAGTATCAAAATCAAAGGCTAAACCAATAGAATCAATAAAATCAGTAGTAGAGCCCATAATGACATAAAATTAGACAAAACCAATGTCAGAATGATAATAAACAAAAAACCTACCATGTAGTTGCACATGAATACAACAAGGTTGTAGGTCATATTATAGGGGGTAGTGTTAATACCATCTCCATTTATCCTAGACCAAACACTAATCAACCTAGACCATTTCTAAACAATAATATTTAGCCAAATCACATGGATAATCCTTCTTTGACCTAGGAGTGCATATAGACAAACTAACAAACTAGGACTTCCCCTTTTGGATCTTATAGCGATAACTTGTCCTTGCCATGTGACCACATACAAGTGCACCAACAACTGAAACTTATCATGTTTGGTCCCACACCATTCCCTGCATTATTTAACAATAATGGTCTAGTATTTAATATTTATTATGCAATCACAACTCAGAGGTTGAATATTACTATCTTAGACCCATAACCATCTACCACTTTTTCTATCATCTAACCAACCGTTCAACCCTAGAATAAAGCATTCACTACTGACCAAGATAAAAAGTTTGATATTGTGGAATAATTCCAAAAGACACCAGTAAAAATTTCTATTTTAGATTTTTTGTAGATGTAAATAATCCATAAGAACATCTCAAATGTTTTTTTGACCCAATCTAAGGTTTCTAGTGACATATCCCCTGATAACTTTCAAGCTTTAGTTAGACACCTAGCTCCAGCCCAACAAGTCACATTTAACCAAAGTGATATATCTTCCCTTGGCCTACTCCATAATAACCCATTATACATTGAGGTTTATATTAGATGGCATAAAGTGAAATGTGTCCTTATAGACAATGGATCCAGCCTCAACATAGTGTCGCTCAAACTTATCAAGCTTCTTGGGTACACAATGATAAATCTCCAACTAGAAACAATAACTATCAAAGCTTATGATAATCAAGAAAGAGAGTCTTAAAGCACCATTAGTTTTCTAGTTATCATTTGGACTTTGACCCATGATACACCTTTCCATGTGCTTGATCTTGAGTTATCATACAACATGCTTCTAGGCAGGCCTTGGTTATATGAAATTCATGCAGTTTCATCACCATTGAAACAATGTATCAAATTTTCCCACTCAAGGATGGAGGTGAATATTCTAGCATATTTACACCCATATGAGCACTACAAGAATATTGAGAGTGAGTTTCAAATATATAATTATTAGTATGGTATGAATCTAAGTTATAATTAGTATAGAGATAAAGCTATACTTATTAATCCTTCATCAGATAATTACATAGATATTAATACCTTAGATTCCATTTCCCACATTCCACCTCTTGAAGCTTCTAATCATTTCACTATTTTAGATAATGGATCAAGATAATATGTGACCCATGACACATTTAATATTGCTAATCTTCCTTATATTTCAAAAAACTTTGGGTGACCTAAATTCATCCCACATATGCATTATCAATGAAAGAACAAAGATAAGGTACCTATCACATTTGTACCAACATCTAGCCTAGGACCTGACCCTATTGAAGGGGATAAATCATGGTTATACAATGATGACCAAGCTAACTATTATAAATATGCAAAGTATCATATTCCCAATAGGATCATGGAGCATCAAAATTATGAAGGAAGAGGCCTCCAACTAAATCAACACGGAACCATCAAGACCATTTCTATGACTAAGTATGAAAGACCTTATGGACATGGATTTAAACCATTTGAGGGTGACCCCACATATCTTATTCAACCTCCATCACTAGCAACTAGTGATGATGATGTTGATAGTGAAGTAGAGTCTGATCATAGCCTTACCTTTGATAACCTAGTGAAACCAACATGTTTGATAACAATACCATTTATACCCTTACCCAAGTCATTCATCATAATCCATTACCATTATATTATCCCCAACTAATAGATTAGGACCAATAAGAATCTAGTATGTTGATTGATGAGTTTTAGAATGATGAAGCATTCTATGATTTCTTAGGCCTTAGAGACAATGTTCCATTAGGAGATCACAAATCAGGATTCTCAATCATATGGGATCCTGTAGCTTATTTTGGAGAGTGAGTGAACACCTTTATCCAGAAATAAATAAGTAAAACATTTGAGGTCCCAAAGTGAAAACCTCTTTGAGGTGGTTTTTAACAAAGGAAAAAGTAAAGATAAAGGCTAGTCTAGTGGTGAAACCTTGTTTTAGGCACCATTAGATGGGGGTGTTCATTCTTGTTTGAATTTAGAATAGGAAACCACAAATGATGAATTTGTCTATGGATTTGAGTTTAGTTTTGATCAAAAATAGGTATTTGATCAAATTCTCTAATAATTTTTGGTTATTTTTGTTACATGGCTAGATCTCCATTGGGGGATTCAGATTCATCATGCCTAAGAGAAGTTGAAGAGAAAGTCCTAGTAGAGGACCCTAACATAATCCAATAGTTCATGTCATTGCCTACTATCCTAGAAGATATTTTAACCCTTATAGTCAAAGATATAA
This sequence comes from Torreya grandis, assembly GCA_037957365.1. Taxonomy (NCBI): domain Eukaryota; kingdom Viridiplantae; phylum Streptophyta; class Pinopsida; order Cupressales; family Taxaceae; genus Torreya; species Torreya grandis. The sequence continues at coordinate 5,687,644 of JARHVA010000139.1, forward strand.
CATAGGTAAACATCGAGACTCCATCAGACTTGAAATGGATAAAATTAGGTGCATCCCTCACTGAGGAGGAATGTGATGTATTTACAACTCTATTGAGAGAATTTGTGGATATTTTTGCATGGGCATATTCTAACATGCTAGATTTAGACCATACCTTGGTTCTACACCACCTTGTGGTTAATCCTAATGCCAAACTAGGAAAACAAAATCTGCATAAGATGCATCCTCACATTGTTTTATTGGTAAAGAAAGTTGGAAAAACTCTTAGGAGTAGGATGTATCTGATCCATTGACTACTTTGAATGGATCTCTAATGTTGTACATGTTAGTAATAATCTTGAAGGGATCAAAATTTGTACTAATTTTTGAGACATTAACAAAGCTTGTCCTAAAGATGATTTTCCCTTGACTAATATTGACATGATCATCAACTCCATGATAGGTTATGAAATTCTTTCACTTATGGATGGCTTTTTAGGATATAATTAGATAAGAATAACATCAAAAGATCAACATAAAACAACATTCACCAATCCATGGGGAACATTTTATTATCAGGTGATGCCATTTGGCCTTTAAAATGTGGGAGCTACATATCAAAGAGCCATGGATATCATATTCCATGATATAATGTATGATATTATTGAAGACTATGTCAAGATATATTAAGAAAATACATGACCAGGGCTGACCATCTAGAGTGTTGCATAAGATATTTGAAAGATTACAAGAGTACAAAATCAGACTAAATCCAAAGAAATATGTGTTTGGTTTAACCTCAAGTAAATTACTTGGATTTATCATGTCTCATAGGGGTATTGAATTTGATCCAGCTAAAGTCTATGCTATAATCGAGATGCCACCACCAACCAATTTAAAGTAACTTTGTAGTTTTTAGGGTAAGATCCAGTCAATATGATGTTTCATCTCTCAACTAGTAGATAAGTACCATCCATTTACACACCTTTTAAAGAAAGGAGTTGCATTTCACTAGGATGATCACTACCAAATAGCTTTTCAATAGCTCAAAGATTATCTTGTCAATCCACCCATTTTATTACCTCTTATTCTAGGAAAACCATTTTTGTTATACTTATCAGCTACCGACCATGATCTGGGGGAAATCTTGGCTCAACATTATGATAAAGGAAAGGATCATGTTGTATACTACCTAAGTTGTACCTTAGTTACATATGAACATAACTATGCACCTATTGAAAAAACTAATCTAGCCATGGTTTTTGCAGCTCAAAAATTATGCAATTACATGTTGAATAATAAAACTATGGTTATTTCCAAAGTATATCCACTCAAGTATCTACTATCTAAAATATCTTTATAAGGTATAATGGCTAAATAGATCATGTTTCTCAGTGAGTTTGACATAGAGTATGTCAATCAAAAGGCAATCAAAGGATAATTTCTTGAAGATCAACTTGCTGAACACCTCTCATAGACACCCAACCACTCACATTTCAATTTCCTAATGAATCCATCATTACCATCATGGAAACAACCCTTGAGGAGTAGCCTTGGAAGATATATTTTGATGGTTCATTCACTATGCATGGATTTGGAGCAGGCCTTTTATTTATTACACCATAAGGGGATCTATCCCTAAATTATTTAGAATCAACTTTCCTTGTATAAATAACATGGTTGAGTATGAAGCACTTGTTACAAGACTTTGATAAGTAGTACATTGGAATATATCTCATCTTAAATTTTATGGTGATTCTCAATTAATCATCAATCAAGTCACAGATCATTTTTAGACCAAAGATGATAAGCTAGTTCCATATAATGCCATCGTTGACACTCTTAAAAAGTAAATTACTAATATTTAATTTGAGTACATACCAAGGGCTATTAATATAACTAAATATGACATGGCTATTGTTGGATCTTTGATTTGACAAACAAATAAATATAGAGATTATCAGTTCTTCATCAAGAATTTGTTAGCATCAGCTCATGAACCTTTAATCACTACCATGATTTATGATATTATTGGTCATAATTATATCTAGTACTTAAAACTTTACAACTACATTCATGAGCAAGTTATACTACCTAAACTCTCTCTAAAACAAACCAAAGCCTTCATTCATCATTCTACTCATTCTACTCTTCTTAAATCCAACCTTTACCATCATAGTTTTGATGGAACTTTGATTCGTTCTTTAACTTTGGTAGAGTCTACGCTAGCATTAAGAGAAGTTCATGAAGGATTATGTAGAGCCCATTCTATCAGGGTAGTCCTATCAAAAAATATCTTGCATACTGGTTAACTTATTGGCCCATAATAGATGTAGATGCCACTGTATATGTAAAAAAGTGTGACAAATGTCAATCACATACTAATCTGATTCATGCCCTAGAAAAAACTATGAAACCAATGTTGACACCATGGCCATTTTCTACATGGGGACTTGACCTCATTGGGAAGATTAACCCCACTTCATCTGATGGCCATAAACATATCCTTACCACCACCAAATATTTCACTAAATGGGTTGAAGCTATACCCCTCACTTACATGATTGGAAAGAAAATTTCCAAATTCATCTTCAACCACCTCATCTACCGCTATGGTATTCCCTTTGACATTATATCTAATAATAGAGGATCATTCAAGAATAAAGATGTAGACCAAATATGTACCAAATATAACATCACCCAACATTTTTCTATAGCATATTACCCTGAAGGTAATGGCTAGGCTAAGGCATCCAACAAAACCATTATCAATATTCTCAAAAACATTATTAATGATGATGGTCATGATTGGCACCTCTAGATATTCCATACCCTTTGGGTGTACCATACCAATCATAATACCCCCATAGGAGCCACTCCATACTCACTTATTTATGGTATTGAAGCCATCCTTCCTATTGAGGTTGAGTTGCCTTTACTATGCATCTCTTTCAAGCATGTCCTAGATGATCATGACTATTGAGTAGCTTGCCTAAAAGATCTCGATCTACTTGATGAAAAACACATAGCCACAATCAATAATATTTAAGCATATTAGAATTGACTCAAAGGCCACTATAATCAGTGTGTGAAGTATAAAACATTTTAACTTGGTGATCTTGTTCTTAAATAAAACCACAAGAATACCACAATTGAGAAGAAACATAAAGGGAAATTTAAACCAAACTAGATAGGGCCTTTCATCATCACTATAGATTATGGATTATGAGCATATAGGCTTGCCACACCAGATGAAGAGGAACTTCCAGAGATGATGAATATTATTCATCTCAAGTGATACGATACTTGAATGCTAAGGTGTATTGTCTATAAAGACAATTTCAGTTATGACATTTTATCACTATTTTTCTTTATGTAAATACCATTCTTATCCATCCTCTTTACCATATCCACTTTCTATTTTTGACCTACCAACCCAGTGTGTTCTAAAGCCCAGCCCATTTGACCTTGGATTTTGTCGTTCATTACATAGTTTTAGCATCGAGGTATCTGATCAGTTTCATCAATTAGTTCAAGAACTACAATAGAGATCATATTTTGGGGTAGTGTGATAGAATTTTTGGTAGTTTCATCCTTTATTTGTTATTCTTTCTTATCTCTAGTCTTATTACTAATTATACCACCTTTGAGTAAATTAGTACCATTGATCTATGCCATTGTGTCCTAGTTATAACTACCTATGGCAAAGTAGGGGAAACACTAAGCCTTGATGTACCAACTTGCCACTTCCTAGACCATGTTGTGCCTTTTTACTAACTATGCCTATTTTTTTGAATTGACTACAACACTAGTCAAATTCCTCTACTAAAATAGTGAAACTACAGTGACTTGAGGTCCTACTCTAAGAATATGTAGGTAGTGCTTAATACTTATTGAGGTTAGCTTAGTCACCCTAAGCCATGTTCTCACCATTTTGTGAGCAACCTAAGCCAATCTCTTGACATTTTTTAAGTAACCTAAGCCACACTCTCATCATTTTTTGAGAAACCTAAGCCATGTTCTTTCCATTTTTTGAGTAACCTAAGCCATGCTCTCACCATTTTGTGAGTAACCTAAGCTACACTCTCATCATTTTGTGAGCAACCTAAGCCATGCTCTCACTATTTTGTGAGAAACCTAAGCCATTCTCTCACCATTTTGTGAGAAACCTAAGCCACGCTCTCACCATTTTATGAGAAACCTCATTTTGAATCCTCTCACCATTTTTCGAGCTTGAACCATTTAGTGTCTCATCATTCTCGATTGAGTTGAGACACTCCAAAACACTTCAAAAAACATTTGAAAAATTAGTAGAAAAGAATAAAAATATTGACCACTTCTTTGCCTTAAGTATTCTAGGAACCCTTATTAAGTTAGAAGCAAATCACTTGTCATTTAGTTTCCTCATCCTTTTTGGCCTTTTTTTATCATGAACTTGTCATTTTACAAGATAATTCCTATTCTTATATCACATACATTCTATTTGTTTTCCTCAGTTGTCACATTCTTCCCATTCCCGAGGAGAATTACATTTGGCCTAAAGTTTTTATTGGATATTACATCCATGGAACTATGTAGGCAGTGTTCACTTGCCTGGTGCATATGGAGACAGATCAGCCACCCCCTTCCATTTCTTCTATTCCCCCATTTTATTTGTTTGTTAAGTTGTCACCTATTTTCTAGGGGAAATGTTTGTAGGGTTTCTTTATTTGTTTCTTTATTGTTTTATTTATGTGCTTATTTATTTGCTTTCAGCACTATTGCCTTGATTTAGTTTATGTGTGTTCATTGGGTGATTCCTTACCCACACTTATACTTAAATCAATCCATGTTCCTATGTTTACATTGTCATCATGGTTTATATCATTGGTGCATTATTTTTTATTGAGTATTGGATTGCAGGAGTCAGTCCTTATGCATATTTTGGCCAAGTCTTTATGGTGTTCTATCATGAAGCCTACCATCACATGCTAAAATAAACCTTAGCTTCAAGAATTCTATTTAGTAATGATGGTATCTCTTTGGTACCAACATCCCAATTCACTCCCAATCATATCCCAAATAGAGTAATTAACCACAAAAGAATTTCAATCTTTATTAGTTTAGAGGAGCATCTTCCTACTAGTAGGTTATTCCAATTCATCATTACCCTCTATCTTAAGTTATCATCATCCTCATCCAAGTTTATCATGTTTTCCATAATTGATTTCCAATGATTATAACCACCTATGGGCAAATCATTATACAATGTCCCACCTATATTTCTCAATGATTATAACCACCTTTGGGAAAATCATTATGTTGTCACCACTTTAATTTTTTTGCCTATACAGGAGCATGTTATCTTGTTTGTCTATCCTAACTAGGGCAACTCCATATTCTCAATGGTTATAACCACCTTTGGGTAAATCATTATGTTATCATACCACATTACCACTATTGGGGCATAATGCTTATAAACTCCTTTAGGAAAATCATTACACACCATCCCACTTGTATTCTCAATGATTTTGACTACTTTTTTAGTATCATTGTGCTTTCACCCCATCATCTTTCCTTTCTTTGGTTCCCTCATTTAACTTCTTTCTTTTCAAGGGACCATTTGCCAACCTGCAAGTGCTAACCATCCCCTCAAGGGGACATCATACAGTTAGTTTATCATCATTGTAGTTATAGGCATATAGGACCTTTTCATTCTTTGAGAAGACATTATTTTGCTTATAGCTTGGATGGTTGAGGTTGATTCTAATCAAATCAAAAAATCTATAAATAGGAGGCCTCACAACATCATTTCTAAGACTTGATTATGCAAATTTATAATGCTCTAATGGTTTTAAATGCTTCAAGAAACTAGTGTTACCATGCCAAATTGATTCCAAGCGAAGCCAAGCTAAAGCCAAAGGTGCCAAGGAGAGATGGAGGTATTTAAGCTTCCATTTCCAAGGACTTCATGATCAAAAATTGATCAAGCCACTACTACATAGGCATTTAGAGCATCCAAGGAAGGTGAAGGAATTATTCTATTTGATCCCTTACTTTTTAGTTGTGCTTGTCATTTTCTTTCATTAACTAAGATCTCCCTAGTGTCTATGCCTAGATATGCTATGTTATTACTGTTTTTATTTCATTTTGTTTTCATTATTAGAACTAACACCATACTAACCATCCTCTCTTGATTCAAATTCCTAGATCCACACCAAGTACAAACCTGAGGACTATTCTTGCTTTCCAAGCCTAATGGAAGAAGAGAAAAGTGGTTTCTTCATTTATTGAATCTTATGATCAAAATAATCACTTTAGTGATTTTATGGAAGACCAAGGGACACTCATAAAATATCCTCAATTGTAGGAGTCTGTACAATTCCATACACCTCATTAAATGCTCATTTTTTCCAAGAAAACTGCCCATTCTTCTAAAGAACCTACCACTTTCTAGTTAAAAATAGTTTATTAATAAAAATGAGGATGTATGGGGTATCAAATCATCCTTTAAAACCTTCACATCTCTAAAGTAAGGTCGTACAAGTCATTTAATGCTCATTTTGACCCTCAAAATGACTCAAAAGGACATATTGACTAATAAGATTAATGACTATGGCTAATAAGAAATAAAATGACATCAAGTGACCTATAATACACCTTATGACATAATATTAGACCCCTAAAACATTTAAAAATCAAGTTTTTACCTATAGGGGTCCCACTTTGACTTGTAGGGTCAAATTTGGTCAACAATTACCATGGAGTGTTTCCATTTGGAATGAAAGGTTTCATTTGTAGTTATGATTGCCATTATAGTGTTAGTAAGGAATTTAGTGGATTAAATATATTGATGCTTAGGTATAAGGCATGACATTAGTATAATTAGAAGAATAAAATGTGGTCTGTGGGAGAAATTAAAGAATTATAGAGCATGGAGTTTTTACAAAGGAAACTCAACTTCTATTTTCTTCATCACATGTAAGTAACAAGATTTAATTATATGGGTTAAATTTTTTATGGGTTTTATTTTCATTGTGATTTATAAATGATAATATTATTGGAAAAAATTTAGAAACCTTAGTTTTGAAATAAAACCCTAGATTTAGAAAATGAAACTTGGGTTTCTCTTCTTAGTCTTTGTTGTTATATAAGTGGTAAAATCAATGTAAATCTAGATGTAGTTTAATGTATTGAATTGGTTATATTGGGAGTGTATCAAGTTTTTTCAAATTATTTCATAGTTCCCTTGTTTTTTATAAATAATATGTTTTATAACCCTGAATATGATCTTGGGGGTGAAGGTTTGCCCTCATCCATAAAGACATAATGATGATTTAGGTTCCATTTATGTTATGTTTATAGCTAGTAACTAAATTAGATTTGTATGAGGGAATTACCAAGATTTATTTTAAGTATTATTAGGTCTACTTTTAGACCTATTCATGGTGGTAACAACTACCTATAGGCCTAAAAACAATATGGTTTCCTTATAAATCAAGTCATATCTATAACTTTCCTTTAGTTGACTTGCAAGGTTATAAACTTTGGTTCATTAATGAGTTATGTGAGAAGGATTTGTAATGTGTTTATAATATCTATTTTTATGTATTTCAAAACAATAGTATAAATTTGAGAGTGGAAAGAATCTTTAAGTGGTTTTGATCCAAAATTTGTGGTCAGCTAGATATATCTTGATTGATTGTTATTTAAATGATTTTTGATTTTTGGAAAGTTTTAGATGATTTATAAATATATATTAAAATTATCAATAGTAATTATTATCGATAACATAGTGTGAACTAGGAATTTGACTCAAGAGAGGATGGTTAGTGTTGTGTTAGTCCTCAAATGAAAACAAAATGAAAGAAACACACTAAATATCATAACATCTCTAGGCCTAGTTACTAAAGAGAGATTAGTTAATAAACATGAATGAAACACACAACTAAAATGTAAAATAAACCTTATTTTACCTTCCTTTGATGCTCCAAAGTGCTTGTTGTAGTGGCTTGCTTAGTTTGTGCTCATGAAGTCTGCATCAATGGAAGCTTGGATACCTCCATCTCTCCTTGGCACCTTATGTCTTTGGCTTGGCTTGGCTCATTATTTGGGCATAATAACACTAATTGGCATGAGGATTTGGAAACAATTCAGCATTATAACTTTGCACAAGTTAAACTTAAAATTCATGTGGCAATGCCTCCTATTTATAGATTTTTACAAATGGGAAGAATCAACCTGAACTATCCATCTCAGTATTGAGATGTGTGGCTAAGGATTAATATAATTTTAAAATTAAAATCCATAAATAGGCTAATAAATATTTTGGATAGAGGAGTAATTAAGAGGCATGGAAGGGATTTGATGAGGCATGAGAGGCATTAATGAGGCATGAGAGGGGTTAACCTTGATATTTTATGTATTTATAGCCTAGGGATGTCTTCACAAGAAATGATGTCCCCTGATGATGTAGATATTCAATATTCATTTCTAAAAATAAATATTCAACGAGTTTCAATGGAATTATTAAGTAGGCTCTAATTTGGTTTAATTAGCTCTTAAGCATGAGTAAGTACTCTATGCAAAATTACTCAAATTGATCAGAATGTCTTGTTATTGGTCTAGGATTTGACTAGATTAGAATTGGAAGTAAATATAAAATGCATTATATCTGTTATCCTATTTAGGATGTTTTCAACAAACAATAATAAAGGCACATGTCTCATGCAATATATTTGATAGAAAAGAGCAATCTAAAGCACCTAGGTGCAAAATTAACATTTTGACTCAGAATTATATAATCAAAGTTAGCTGACCCATAAATTGCATTGCCCTATTTAATGATACTCTAGCCAAAATCAGCACTTAAATATGTCAATTTCACATCATTTATCATGTTTTAGTGTTTTTAGGCCAAATTATGCACTTTAGTGTAAATTGGTCCAAACCCTAGTTAGAGGTTATCGATGGCCAGATTTAGGTGTCTATTTTGCCCTTATTTGGGAAGGCATTACAAGCTATAATAATAGTAATGTCTTCTTAAAGAATGAAAAGGTCCTATATGCCTAAAACTACAATGATAATAAACTAATTGTAAGATACCCCCTCAAGGGAATGGTTAGCACAAGTAGGTCAGTAAATGGTCCCTAAAAAAAAGAAGTAAAATGAGGGGATAAAATAAAGGAAAGATGATGGGGTAAAAACACAATGATATTGAAAAATTAGTCAAAATCACTAATAATACAAGTGAGATGGTGTATAATGGTTTTCCCAAAAGTGGTTATAAGCATTGTACCCTGATAGTGGTAATATGGTATGATAACATAATGATTTACCCAAATGTGGTTATAATCATTGAGAAGATGGAGCTACCCTAGTTAGGAAAGACAAACAAGATAATAGCATGCCCCTATGTGGGTAAAAAATGTAAAGTGGTGACAACACAATGATTTTCCCAAAGGTAGTTATAATCATTGAAAAATGTAGATAGGATGGTGTGCAATGATTTACCCATAGGTGATTATAATAATTAGACCTTGATTATGGTAAACATGATTGATCAACTGATTGATGATGGTAACTTAACATAGAGGGTAATGATGAATTGGAACAACCTACTAGTAGGGAGATGTTCATCTAAACTAATAAAGGTTGAAATTATTTCATGGTTAATTACTCTATTTGGGATATGATTAGGATTGAATTAGGATGTTGGTATCAAAGAGATGTCGATGCCACCATTGTTGAATAGACTTCTTGAAGCTAAGGTTTATTATAGCATGTGTTGGTAGGCATCATAGTATTAAATCATTGGGACTTGGCCAAAATATACATAAAGACTGACTCCCATAATCTAATACTCAATAGAAAATAATGCACCTATGATAGAAACCATGATGACAACTTAAACATATGAATATGGATGGATTAAAGTGTAAGTGTGGGAAAGGAATCACCCAATTAACACACATAAATTGAATCAAGGCAACAATGTTGAAAGTAAATAAACAGACAAACAAACAAACAAATAAAATAAGTAGAAATAAATAAACAAATAACGTAATAGAAACCATATGAACATTACCCATAGAAAATAGGTGACAACTTAACAAACAAACAAAATGAGGGAATAGAAGAAAAGGAAGGGGGTGGCCAAGCTATCTCTAGATGCACTAGGCAAATAGATGATACCTACATAGTTCTATGGACATGATATCCAAGAAAAACTTTAGGCCAAATGTAGTTCTCGCAGGAAATAGGAAGAAAGGATAACTAATGAAAACAAATAGAATGGATGTGATAGAATAAAAAGGAATGGTATTTCAAAATTTAAAGTGTATGAGAGAAAAGGCCAAAAAGAATGGGGAAACTAAGTGATAAGTGGTTTTCTTGCAACTTAGTAAGGGTTCTTAGAATCGTTAAGGCAAAGAAATTGTCAATGTTTTTGGTTTTTTCTAATGATTTTACAAATGTTTTTGAAATTTTTGAAGTATCTCAACTTGATTAAGAATGATGAGACACTAAATGGTTCAAGATCACAAAATGGTGAGAGTGTTTAAACTTAGGTTGCTCAGAAAATGTTGAGAGCATATTTACTTAGGGTACTCACAAAATGACGAGAGCGGTCAAACTTAGGTTTCTCACAAAATGATGAGAGAATTTAAACTTAGGTTTCTCATAAAATGGTGAGAGTGTTCAAGCTTAGGTTTCTCAAAAAATTGTAAGAATGTTCAAACTTAAGTTGCTCACAAAATGGTGAGAGAATTCAAAATTAGGTTGTTAGTAAAATGGTGAGAGCATTCAAACTTAGGTTGCTTACAAAATGGTGAGAGCATGGTGGAAAGGGTGACTGATCTGACCTCAAAAAGTATAAAGTGTTACCTACATATTTCTAACCTAGGAACTCAAGTCACTATAGTTTTGCCCTTACAACAGAGGAACCTGACTAGCGTAGCTATCAATTCAAACTAAACAAACACAATTGGTAAAAAGGCATAGTATGGCATAAGAAATGGCAAGTTGGCATGTTAAGGTTTAATAAACAAATGTTACCCCTAGTTTTATCATAGGTAGTTATAACTAGGACACAATGGCATAGATCAATGGTACTAATTTTCCCAAAGGTGGTTATAATTAGTAGCAAGACCTATGATAAGAAAGGAATAACAAACAAAGGATATAACTATCAAAATGTCTATCATACTTCTCCAAAATACAATCCCTGCCTGAAGTACTTAAAATAATTGATGAAACTAATCATATTCCTTGGTGCTAAAAATTTGTAATGAATGGAAAAAACCAAGGTCAAATATGCTAGGTAGATAGGATTTAGAACATACTTGGTCAATAGAACGAGATGGTAAAGTAGATGGAATGGGATAAAAGGAATGATATTAATGATACTTGTATAAAGAAGAATAGGGACAAAATGGCACAACATGAAATGGTTCTTATAGATAATATACCCTAGCACTCAAGCATTATAGCACTTAAATTGAATAATATTCACTAGCTTAGGAAATTTATATCCATATGATGTGGCAAGCCTATATGGTCTTAATCCATAATCTACAGTAATGATGAAAGGCCCTATCTAGTTTGGTTTAAATTTACCTTTATGCTTCTTCTCATCCATGGTATTATTTTGGTTTTCTTTAAGAACAATATCACCAAGTTCAAATGTTCTATACTTGACATGCTAATTATAGTGGTATTTGAGTTAGTTCTAATATGCCTGAATATTATTGACAATAGCTATGCATTTTTCATCAAGTAGGTATAGTTCTTATAGGTGAGTTCCTCAATAGTCATGATCATCTAGGACATGCTTGAAAGATATGCATAGTGAAGGCAACTCAACCTCAATAGAAAGGATGGCTTCTATACCATAAATAAGTGAATATGGAGTGGCTCCTATGGGGGTATGGTGATTGGTATGATATGCCCAAAGAGTAAGTAATATCTGAAGGTGTCAATCACAATCGACATCATTGACAATATTTTTGAGAATATTAACAATGGTTTTGTTCAATGCTTCAGCTTGGCCATTAACTTGAGGGTAATATTATATATACATTTTTTGTGTGATGTTATATTTGATACATATCTCACAAACATACTTATTCTTGAATGATACTCTATTATCAAATATAATATCATATGGGATTTCATAGTAGAAAATGAGATGGTTAAAGATAAACTTTTAAATTTGCTTTTGATTCATGTGAGGGGTGTAGCTTCAACCCACTTAGTGAAATACTCAGTGGTGGTAAGGATATGTTTATGGTTGTTAGATGAAGTGGAGTTGATCTTTCCAATGAGGTTGTGTCCCTATGTAGCAAATGGTCATGGTGTCAACATCAGTTTCAGAGTTTGGGCTGGGGTATGAATCAAATTAGCATGTCATTGACATTTATCACACTTCTTTACATATGTCATTACATTTGCATCCATTTTAGGCTAATAATAACTAGTATGCAAGAGATTTTTGGATAGGACTACCTTGTTAGAATGATTTCCAATACCCCTTCATGAAATTCTCTTAATGTTAGTGTAGATTCTATCAAAGTTAAATAATGAAGTAGATTTCTATCAAAACTGTGGTCGTAAAGGGTGGATCCAAGTAGAGTATAATGAGTGGAATGATGAATAATGTCTTTGGTTTATTTTTGAGATAAGTTATGTGGTATAACTTGGTCATGAAGGTAGTTATAAAGGTCTAAGTACTAGATATAATTAAGACCAATAATAACACAAATCATTACAATGGTTGAAGGCTCATGAGTTGGTGTCACCAGATTCTTGATAAGGAACTGATACTCTCTAGCTTTGTCTATTTTTTGAATTAGAGATCCAATAGTAGCCATGACATATGTACTTCTACTAACCCTTGGTATATACCCAAATTGGATATTTGTAATTTTATGCTTTAGGGTATCAACCATAGTCTTATATAAAACCAACTTGTCATTTTTGGTTTGGGAATGGTCTATGACTTGATTGATGATTAACTAAGAATCACCATAAACTTAGAGATGAGATATTTTCTAGTGTACTGCCTATCAAAGTCTTGAAATAAGTGCTTCATACTTGGTCATGTTGTTTGTACAAGGAAAACTAATTTTGAATGATTAAGGGATTAGATTCCCCTATGGTGTAATAAATAAGAGGCTTGCCCCTAATCTATGTGTAGTAAATGAACCATCAAAATATAGCTTCCATTTCTACTCCTCAATAGGTGTGTCAATGATGGTTATTATGGATTCATCAAGAAATCTAAATTTGAGTGGCTTTGTGTCTACAAGGGGTGCTTCAGCTAGTTGATCTATAAGGACCTGTCCCTTGATTGCCTTTTGATTGACATAATCTATATCAAAATCACTAAGAAGCATGATCCATTTGGCCATTCTACCTTAAAAAGATATTTTAGATAGTAGATACTTGAGTGGATCTACTTTTGAAATGACTGTGGTCTTATTGTTCAACATGTAATGGCATAGTTTTTGAGCTACAAAGACCATGGCTAGACAAGCTTTTTCAATAGGTGCATAGTCGTGTTCATATGTGACAAAGGTAAAACTTAAGTATTATATTGTATTCTCTTTTCCATTTTTATCATGTTGAGCCAAAATTTCCCCTAGGGCATTGTCAGTAGCTAATAGATACAATAAGAACAACTTTCTTAGTATAAGAGGTAACAAAATAGGTGGATTAGCTAGATAGTCCTTGAGTTATTGAAAAGTTGTTTGGTAGAGATCATCCTAGTGAACTGTAACTCCCTTCTTCAAAATCTGTGTAAATGGATGACACTTGTCTACTAACTAAGAGATGAAGTATCAAATTGATTGGATCCTACCATATAAACTATGGAGTTGATTCAAATTGGTTGGTGATGGAATCTCGATTATAGCATAGACTTTGCTTGGATCAACTTCAATGCTTCTAAGAGACATGATGAATCTAATTAATTTACCTAAGGTTACTCCAAACACACATTTTTTTGGATTGAGTCTAACTTTGTACTCTCATAGTCTTTCAAATATCCTATGTAGAATTACTAGATGGTTGGCCCTAGTTTTTTATTTTCCTAATATGTCATCAACATAGTCTTTAATAATAGCATGCATCATATCATGGAATATGATGGTTATGGCCCTTTTATATGTAGTTATGGCATTCTTAGGAATAAATGGCATTACTTGATTATAAAATTTTCCCTATAGAATGGTGAACATTATTTTATGTTGGTCTTCTAGTGCTATTTTGATTTGGTTATATCCTAGGAAGCCATTCTTGAGTGAAAGCATTTCATAACCCATAGTAGAGTTGATGATTATGTCAATATTAGGTAATGAAAAGTCATCCTTAGGATAAGCTTTGTTTATGTCTCAAAAATCAGTATAGATTTTGATTCCTTTAGGCTTTTTGCTAATAGGTACAACATTAGATAACTATTATCTGTAGTCAATGGACCAGATACATCCTACTTCTAAGAGTTTTTCCAAATATTTCTTTACCAAGATATAAATTTGAGGATGCATCTTACATAACTTTTTATTCACCATTTTGGCATCAAGATTGACCACAAGGTGGTCCAGAACCAAGGCAGGGTCCAAACCTGGCATACCAAAGTAAGTCCATGCAAAGATATCTATAAATTCTCTCAATAGAGTTGTAAAGACTTCATGTTACTCATTAGCGAGGGATATGCCTAATTTTATTCATTTTATGTTTTATGGACTCCTAATGTTTACCTCTATTATATCTTCAACTATAAGGGTCGAATAATCTTCTAAGATAGTAGGTAAAGACTTGAACTATTGAACTATATCAGGGTCCTTTGTTAGGACTTGCTCTTCAATTTCTCCTAGGCATGATGAATCTGAGTCCCCTAATGGGAGATCTAGATATGTGATAAAAATAGTTATAAATTCTTGAAGAATTTTATCAAATACTTGATGTTGCACAAAATTGAACTCAGATCTATAGGCAAGTTCATCATTGGTGGTCTCTTGGTCTAAATTTGAAGAAGAATGAACACCCCTATCTAATCATGCCTGAAATAGGTTTTCACCACTAGGTTGGCCTTTAACTTTACTTTTTCCTTGGTTAAAAAGCACCTCAAAGAGGTTTTCACTTTGGGACCTCAATGTTTTACTTTTTTTTTGGCTAAGGGTGTTCACCTGCTCTCTAAAATAGGCTTTAGGATCCAATGTAATTAAGAATATTGATTTATGATCTCCTAATGAAAGGTTGTCTCTAAGGCCTAGAAAATCATAGAATGCCTCATCATTGTGAAACTCATCAACTAGTAAACTAGATTCTTGTTGGTCCCAATCTATTAGTTGGGGATAGTATAACATCAATGTGTTGTGATGAATGACTGGGGTAAGGGTAAAAATGGCATTATTATCAAATAGGTTAGTCTCAGCTAGGTCATCAAATGCGAGACTATGATCAGACTCTACTTCATTGTCAACATCATCATCACTAGTCACTTATGATGGAACTTGAATAGGATATGTGGGGCCACCCTCAGGTGGTTTAAATCTAAGTCGATATGGTCTTTTTTACTTAGTCATGGAAATTGGCTCAATGGTTCCTTATTGATTCAGGTCAAGGCCCCTTCCTTCATAATCTTGATGCTCCATGATCTTATTAGGAATATGATACTTTACGCTTTTATAAAAATTATCTTAATTGTCATTGTAAAACCATGATTCATCCCATTCAAGAGGGTCTAATTCTAGGCCAGATATTGGTATAAAATTGACAGGGCCCTTATCTTTATTATTTTATTGTCAATACATGTGTGGGGTAATTTTAGGTCATCCAAAGGTCTTTAGATTCTAAGGAAGATTGGTAATATGTAAGGTATCATGGGTCACATACTCCCTTGGACCATTATCTAAAATGGTGAAATGATTGGAAGCTTCAAGAGGTGGTATGTGGGAAAGGGAATCCAAGGTATTAAGATCTATACAATTATCCTATGGAGGTCCATAAGTATGGCCTTTACTTTATCCTGACTAGAACTTGGATTCATATCATATTGGTAATTATAGCTTTGAAACTCAGCCTCAAGATGTTTGCAATGTTCATATGGGTGAAAATCTCCTAGAATATTCACTTCCATCCTTGAATGGGAGAACTTGATACATTGGTGTAGTGTTGATAGGACTGCACAAATCTCATGTAACCAAGGCCTACCTAGAAGCATATTATATGATAACTCAAGATCAAGAACATGGAAAAGTGTATCATCGGTTAAATGCCCAATGACAATTGGTAAGCTAATGGTACCTTGTGATTCTCTTTCCTAATTATCTTAGTATTTTATAGTTATCATTTCTATCTGGAGATCTATTATTGTGTACCCAAGAAGCTTGATGAGATTTAGAGACACTATGCTGAGGCTTGATCTATTATCTATAAGGACACATTTCACTTTATGTCACTTTATATAAACTTCTATGCATAATAGATTATTATGGAGTGGGCCAAAGGAAGCCATATCACTTTGGTTGAATGTGACTTGTTAGGTTGGAGCTAGGTGTCTAACCAAAGCTTGAAATTTATTAGGGGATATGTCACTGGAAATAGTGGATTGGGTTAAAAACTCATTCAAAATGTTCTTGTGGATTGTTAACATTCACAAAAAATCTAAAATAAAAATTTGTGCTAGTTTCTTCTATAATTTTTACACAATATCAAACTTCTTATTTTGGTCAATGGTAAATGGTTTATTCTAAGGTTAAATGGTTGGCTGGATAATAGGTAAAGTGGCAGATGGTTGTGGGCCTAGGATAGTAATATTTGACCTCTAATTTGTGATTTTACAATTAGGATTAGATGTTAAACCATGATTTCTAATAAATACTAGGAATGGTGTGGGACCAAATATGACAAGTCTCAATTGTCGGTGCACTTGTATGTGGTCATGTGGGAAGGTCAAGTTATTGGTATAAGTTCTAAAAGTGGAAGTCCCAATTTATTATTTTGCTTGTGTGTGGTCCCAGGTCAAGGAAAGATTATCCATATAATTTATTTGAGTGGTATTGTTTATCAATGGTCTATATTGATTAGTGCTTGGTCTAGGATTAATAGAGATGGTATTAATGCTACCCCCTACAATATGACCTACAACCCTATTGTAATCATGTGCAACTACATGGTAGGTTTGTTGGTTGTTATCATTCTAACCTTGGTTTTATCCATTATTCTGATGTTGTGGGTTTTATTATTGATTCTATTGGTTTGGCCTTTAATTTTAATATTTTTGATTTTGTTGTTGTACCAGTCGATGTTGTTGTTGATTATTATGTTTTTGTTATATGTTATGTTAGGGAAAGGGTTTTTAATAAATACCAAGAGTTTTATTAGAGGTGGAATCACCTTTATCTAGTGTTATTTCCCCATTTTCCAACATATTCTCATTCAAATGCTTGATTTGCACACATTTTCATAAATTATGCCCATTGACCCAATGATATTCACATAATTCATTTTCATGGTACCAATTAGGATAAGTAATGTCTTAAAAATAATGATTTGATATAGTCCAAATAATCAGATTAGCAATAGTTAGTTTACAAAATATAGACTCAAAAGTCTCTCCTAAGTCACTAAAGACATGATACATAGGCACAATTCTCCTTAGATGAGGGGTTTGTAATGGTAAAGGTTGTTGTATTTATTGAACAAGTCTCAGTTGTTGTGATTATGGCATTGGTTGAAGAGTTTGTTGGGTAGGAATGAGCTAAAAAGGTGGTGCAGATGATGTTTGCACTATTTGGACTTGGCGTGACTTAGTTATTCCATTACCCACAACATTCCTATTGTGGTTGAATTACTTTGGTCTATCTTGGTTATTAGTTTGTGCTAGTTGTGATGTTTGTGCTTGGATTGGATGTTAGTTATGGTGACTTCCCTGATTGGTAGTTTTATTCTGATTAGTTGAAGTAAGCTTGATGATCCCTTTATTAATAAGGGCTCACTCAATCAATAATCCTTTGTTGATGATCTCCTTGAAAGTATGTGCACATTGTAGTTCTAGATGATATGATAACTCACTATGCAAATTTTAAGTAAATATAGTGGCTAATTGTTTATCTAGTAAACTATGGGTGACTCAACTTACAAGCGCTCTCCATCACTATAGATAAATTACAAAAATCTTACCAGAATTTTGTTTTGCTTGTATTAACTCAACCAATCAAATCTCATATTTGAGATTATAAGAAAAATACTGCACAAACTTATTGAAAATATCATCAAAATCCATTACTAAATTCTTGGGAAACTTTAAGAACCACTCCAAGGCTTGTCTATCCAATCTCCTTGGAAAAAATTATAAAAGGTATATATCACTATATGCCACTAGTTGACATGTGACAAAGAACTCAATTAAATAGGCCTTAGGTTCACCTTTCCCTTTGTATTTGTAAAATTTTGATGGTTTGTATCCTAGAGTAAATGGTATCTACAAGTACTCCATGTTGAATGGATAAGAACACATGTCATCCAACTTTAAAAAAATATCTATTTTCTGGCTTGAATGGTAGTAATTGCATCTTTCATCTATTGTAATTCTTAGGATAGGAAATTGGAAGGAACATTGGTTTGAGGGAAAGTATTGGTCTAGGTAAATGGTTTGGAGGTCACAAGTGGGACACTTTTCTCAGAGTATGATGGATATATCTATTGAGTTACGTTGGTTTGGTTGGGAAATGGAATAGGAATATGGATACATAGATTAGGATGTACTTGAAATTGCACATTTAATTATGTGATATTTTGGTTCTAGTTGGCTATAAAGGTTTGAATTGGAGGATTTTGTGATTGGGATGGAAGGATGTAACTATATTTTTCTTGCTATGGTTGAAAAGGGATATGTTTTTGATTGATCAAATCTTATTGTTGTGTGGGAACTTGTGACCTAAGACCCTATCTCTGAACTTGTGGCACATTTTGAACTAATTATTGCCTAGTAGGTACTTGAGAAACATGAGATCCTCCTTGTATAAATCCTTGATTGGAAGTAAATTCATGTTGAATATTAATCGTCTATTGTTGGCCAACATTTACACACTGTTGTCTAGTTATCACTTGGTTTTGGATTCATACACTAGTCTGTGATTGAAGAGGTATGTTTGTCACTACTTGATGAGGCAAAACATTAGTTGTACTCTATTAAGGTGGCAATATATTTAGCCTCTGTTGCATTGGTATACTATATTTTTCCTAAAATTATATAATACTACTCATCACTTGTTGAGGAGGAGTAGAATTCATTACATTTGGTTGTTAAAACATGACATTGATTGTTGGTTGACTACCTAATCTTGTTGGTTGCACACATGATGAAGTAGCTAGTTGAAGTTGGGAAGTAGGTGGTTAAGGTTGGGTTGTAGAAGCTCCTATTCTTTATTATGATGACCCACTCATGGTATTAACTATAGGCACATGTTTTTGACTAGTTATTTGTGCATTAGTACCACTTTGATTTGGATTGGACATTGTTGACACATTACCCATTATATTTTTCCCATTATTTTGTGTAGAAGCATAAAACACTTACTCAATAAGGGGAATATATATAAATTTATCTACCAAAGTGTTTTATATGAATGGTTCTGAACTTTGATTATCTTGACCAGTTAACTTTATCACAACTCCTGTTGAAGGAACTAAGTCAATAAGAGGTTTGTTCACCATGGTCATCTAATTGAAATTACATGCTAGATTTAGGTAGGTTTTATATGCCATCTACATTTGGTTAAAGTGGTATTACATGAGTTTTTTTACTCTATTAGGAATATTAGGGTCTTGATATATTGTTTGGACTAGAGCCAAAGGATTGCTAGAAGAAGCTTGTTGATCATAAATTATGTTGTGAGGCATTCTTACTAGACTTGGTAAATTCTCATGGGGAAGTCTAATGGAAACTTGGACCCTAAATCTATGGATTGAAATAAAATCTCATATTTGTTCTCCAAAAAATGACACTCAAATTAAAAGGGATCATATGTGGAAGGCATATTAGTAGAGCATGACTACTGAAGAACTAGTTCGTCAACTATGGGTATTGTAGCTAGGTATTATGTGGTTTGTTCTTGGTCTTGTTCTGAATAAGTTGGTGTATTAACCAAATAGTTAGCTAATGGATCTTGAATTTTTACCCCTAATTTAGTATTATAAGAGGGATATAGATCCATCTCATAAGCAATATTATATGTGTAGGGATCTTGCACCATTTCTTCCAATGTAATCACATTATTAATCCCTAGATTGTACATGAGTCCACTATGAGTGTAGGAGTACATGTTGGGATCCATAGTCAATGATTTGTGATAAAGGAAGGCCTTCAAACTCTAAAAATACACTATCTAAAAATATGATGTTCAAACTTGGTCTAGATTCGTTAAAAGGATCAAAAGGTTTATGAAAAGATTTATGATAACATAAGCTAACATTAAGTGTCTAATGCTACACATATTATACAAAAAGATTAAGTAAATTAATTGAAAATCAAAGTGCCAAATGCTAAGGTTGAATTGGTTTAACTCAGTCTAATCTAGGAAATTAAAAGTTGCTAGGTCTTTTGGCCAAACATGGCATCAAATGCTAGGCTCAAACAAGGCATGCACTAGGACTCTTGGCCAAATGGTGTTAAAATCTAGACTTTGAAAATAGATGAAATTTTTAATCTAATAGATTTGAAACACTTATAACAAACACTAGGCATTTTATTCTTGGACATAGACTCGATAAAATAGGTATAAGGTATGAAACAAAAGGCACTTTAGAGATAGTTTATTTTTTTCACAAATAATGGTATAAAACTTGGTTCTTTTGACAAATAAGTTAGAAAAAAAGTGAACAACATAACTGTGCTAGACAAAGGTTCAAAAAGGTATACTCGGATTGGTTTAAAATTTTAGGAACAAATTTGAACTCTATGCAAGAGGGCCTATGATATAATATCTAAAATGTTTTAGGTAGTGTAATAGCAGTAGACTACCCAGAAGATGTGACAAAATGCTTGTTTCAAAAAATCTCCAAGGCAAAGATAATTTATCAAAAAATTGATAGCGTAATACTACCTTTCTTGACTCAAAATGTTGTGGTGCATAGACTCAAAGTGCAAGTGTTTAGCACAAAATGACTTAGGTCTATCAAGTGGTGATAATGATCATGAGTCTTAAACGACCTTCAACCCAAATTAAAAATTGAACCTAAGTTCCCTCAAGTTTAGTGTAAATGGTGAACCCAATTAACACATCAACCATATGAACTTATAAAGGTTAAATTTTTAATTTAAATTATAAATGAAGGACTTAAAAAAAAATTGGAAAAGGTCTAGACTCAATTGGGTAGCATGACTGTGCCAAAGTAGATGATATGACTCCAAGTTTTGATGAACTTTGAACAAGGAAAATTGATGATTTCATGTGGGAAGCATAATGCCTCTTTGTTTAAAGGAAAATGAGAACCATGTATTTTGATTTTTATCATTTTTTACACCAAGTTTTGACTCCAAATAAAACTTTAATCTCAGACAAAACCAACTAATTAATCGCTCTTCAATACTAAACTAACAAAGTTGCTTCGTATTATTGGAATCCATTAATATAAATCATTTAAGAGGATTTTAAGTGTTCATCCAAAGTAAATGAAAATTATATAGTAGGGTTTTTACACCCCCCTTATCTCAAAAGATAATACTATGACATGGACCTTGAGGTGCACCTTAAACCAACAAGACTTCCATGATAAGTGGGGATTTGTCTAAGATCTATAAGTTTCTGAATGTTCTAGGGGAATCAATTACATAATGACTTTCACATCAAAAAATGTAAAATAAAATAATGGATTTTGGGTTCGTATCACTTGGCTTGTTACAAAAAGGTCTAGTCCCTTTTACAACCACTACATCTTACTATTCGCTCAGTGTAGTGCGATGTCTAAAGTAACACTACATCCTGTGTGTAACTCCGATATGGAGCCAAATGAAGATAGTGTTGGAAGGCAAAACCCTAGGTCAAATATTCCCTAAATAACTCATGGGAGGTAATGATGTCCACCTCATAATCCAATTTTACATGAAATAAAGAAAGCATAAAGTAGAAAGACTTTAGGGTCGTTGTCAAGGTCACCTAATACTTTTGTGAGTTTTTGGGGAGTGTTTTAGATGACTTTATTTCTATGCCTTAGACTAATAAATTTTAAAATAATTAAATCACTTTTTATTATAAGGGTTCCCTAAAGGGGACAAATGAAAGAGCATACACACAACATCCTTATATTTTATGAAAACAAAGTGCTAATTGAAATAAGTAGTGAACACGAAAGCTTTGAAAGATGAGTTCATTTTTAAGCCCCAAATAAAAAGGTTTGGTGGTGTTATTTTGACCCCTTGGTCTTAATATTTTGAAATTTTAAAACTAATGCTCAAAAAAAAACTTACTTAAGCACCTAAATGTTACATTAAGCACCAAAATAATGTTCCTAGTTCATTTTAAAGCATACAAAAGATGATCTAAACATGTTTTAGAAATTATATAATATGGTCTTACAAGAAAAATGTTATCAAGTGGTTTATCTTTGAAGATAAATTTAGTTTGAAATAATGAACTTTGAAAAATGAAGTCTCAAGTTTTTTTCATAGTGCAATCCCACTACTCCATAGTGCAATACCATGAGTTGTAGGATAGTCCTACAACTTTAAGAGTTGAGGCATTGTAACTTAACTACAAATAGTTTAGTCATAATAATGTGACTCTATTTATCAATACCACTATTTTTAGATCAATACCACAACTTTATAAGTAATGGTAGTGTCACTTAACCGCTAATGGTTTAGTCGCAATACCATGACTTGGTTAGACAAACCCATGTGTTGTAGGACAATCCCATGACTACATAATTAGTGGTATTTTTAAACCTACACAAAAACACAAAGTTATTCCAAAATAAAAATATTTAAAAACAATACCATGAGTTGTAGGATAATCCTGTGACTCAGAGCAACAATACCGTGACTATGTTAGAACAAACCTGTGACTTCTAAAAAACATTTTTTTACTCAAATTTTCACTCTTTTTGGCTTCTTAAACTAAGATTACACAAGGAAATAATTATTAGGTTTATTTAAATATATTTTTGATCATTTTTGAGAAGCTATTTGGTCCCACTGGGCATGCCATTATGTGAACTAGGAATTTGACTCAAGAGAGGATGGTTAGTGTTGTGTTAGTCTCAAAATGAAAAAATATGAAAGAAACACACTAACTAAGATAACATCTGTAGGCCTAGTTACTAAAGATATATTATTTAACAAACATGAATGAAAAACACAACTAAAATGCAAGAAATACCTTCTTTTACCTTCTTTGGATGCTCTAAAGTGTTTGTTGTAGTGGCTTGCTCAGTTTGTGCTCATGAAGTTTGCATCAATGGAAACTTGGCTACCTCCATCTTTCCTTGTTACCTTATGTCTTTGGCTTATCTTGGCTTGGGTTGGATCAATATTTGGGAATAATTACACTAATTGGCATGAGGCTTTAGAAACAATGCAACATTATAACTTTGCACAAGTTAAACTTAAAATTTATGTGGCAAGGCCTCCTATTTATAGATTTTTGTAAATGGGTAGAATCAATCTGAATCATCCATCTCAATATTGAGATTTATGTCTAAGGATTAATCCAATTTTACAATTAAAATTCATAAATGAGCTCATCATTATTTGGGATAAATGAGCAATTACGAGGCATGGGAGGCATGGGAGGGGTTAACCGTGATATTTT
Organism: Torreya grandis; assembly: GCA_037957365.1. NCBI lineage: Eukaryota > Viridiplantae > Streptophyta > Pinopsida > Cupressales > Taxaceae > Torreya > Torreya grandis. The sequence continues at coordinate 5,711,415 of JARHVA010000139.1, forward strand.
ATGCATTAATGGCTTAGGGATGTCTTCCCAAGAAATGATGTCACTTGATGATGTAAATATTAAATATTCATTTATAAAAATAATTATTCAATAAGTTTCCATGGAATTCTTAATTAGGCCCTAATTTGGTTTAATTAGCTCTTAAGCATGATTAAGCACTCTATGCACAAATTACTCAAATTGATCAAAATGACTTATTATTGATCCAAAATTTGACTGGATTAGAAGTAGAAGTAAATGTTAGATGCATTGGATCCATTATCCCATTTAGGATGTTGTCAATAAAAAATAACAAAGGTATGTGTCTCATGCAAGATATTTGAAATAAAAAAGCAATCCAAATCACCTAGGTGCAAAATAAGCATTTTGACTGAAAATGATCTGATCAAAGTTAGTTGGCCCATAAATTGCATTACCCCATATAATGATACTCTAACTAAAATAGGCACTTGAATATGTCAATTTCACATTATTTAGCATGTTTTAGTGTTTTTAGGCCAAATTTTTAACTTTGGTGGAAATTGGTCCAAAACCTATTGGAGGTTATCAGTGGCCAAATTTAGGTGTCTACACATAGGGATGTTTTTATTTGTTGAGTTTGAATTTATTGAGTCTGTTGTACTCAACACACCCCATTCTTTCTTTATTTTTTTAAATATGAACCCATTTGAATTTGAAAAGCCTAATCCTAATTTTAAAATTATTTTCATTTGCATTTATATGTGCACTTATCTAGATTAAGGCTTTAAAGCTCTTTTTTATTATGTGGATGATTCTTGTTGAGTATGTTATTCAACATAAATGTAATCAATATTTTTCCTATTATCTAGGTTTTTTTTTGTGTGATTTGTTCAAATTAACCTATTAATGGTTTTTGAGAGTTTTGGTGTGTATATAAGTTTCTAAAAAGGTGTGATAAATGTAAATTGGAAATCTTTAAGTTTCAAACTTCATGTATTTTTCACTTCACTAGTTGTGCATGTGGACTTTTGGGTCCTTAAAAAATTTTGGTCCTCCAAATTTTTTCACTTTGTAACTTTTACCCATCAAAACTTTTGGATTTCATGAGTTTTGCATCTCACGTATTTTGGAACTTTAGGTCTTTCATGGATCATGACTTCTAGGTCTTCACATATTTTATCTGCACAACTTTTGCCTTCATATATTTTTATTTGTCATAACTTTTTTCCATCATAAATTTTTTCCACAAAAACTTTTATAGTCAAAACATTTTTATATTGTAATATTTATTCATCGTGACTTTTGTTTTTAATGACTATCAACATATTTGAACTTCCACACCTTCATAAGTTTTGGGTCTTCACATATTTTATCTTTGAAACTTTTATTTTCATGTTTTGGACATCCAAGGAATTATGAGATTTGGATAGTTTAGTTTTAATAAAAATTTTGACACTTGACTTCCAAGAGTTTGTTGAATGGCATAGTTGATTTCATGCAAAACTAGTGATATGATAATACTTATTGAGGGTAATAATGTGGCATTACTCTAAATATATAGAAAGTATACATGGAATACCTATAAAAGTAAGTTACAAAGTTTGCATTAAACAAGTAAAATAAGCCTGGAGTTGTTGGACATTAATGATGCATGAATTGGAATTAAAGTTCCCATACTTGGAGCTATATGATTGAAATTTGAAGAGTCATTATACCTATTGATTAATAAATATCTTGAATGAAGTTACATTTCATAGAAAAATTGAAACCCTAGTTATCTGCATTTACTTGTGAACTACTTCTAGTAAGAAATCAAATAGTTGAGTTATCATGATAATTATGTGACTAAACTAGATAAAGAATGGTTTCATCATCTAAGGTAGTAAGGGGAGTGTTATCACCTTAAAATTTATCCATCAAGGATTCTACAGAATACACAAACACCATCTTTGATGAAATAGTGTTCAATGGTGAAGTTTCCAATTCTATATCTCTTTGGGATGTGATATAGAATGTGTATTCCCATTCATGTGAATAAAGTTTAAAATTCAAAAAAAAAAAAATTGGTAGCTGACTTGCTACCATTGAAACATCAAAAACTACATTTTATAGTAGCTAAGCCCAAAGTAATACCCTATATTGACCTAATTTAGTACCTGTTCTTCATAAGGAAGGTCTAACGTGACTTTTTGTACCACATGAGACATAAATAAAATGGTCACCTATATCTTAGGATATGCATTCCTAATATACATAAGGCTCCCCATCATAGATGCCATGCATGATGGGCTCAGAATTAAAGTGTGGAAGAAATATATCATAATAAATAATACAATTAGTAAATGGATAATTCCCAAAGAGACATTCACCCTCAAGGCTAGAGTCCTCATGCCAATCACCAAATTTAGGATGGGAGTCTATAATGGAATGGCCTTACTAAAAATATTATATGGATATGCTAGCATCCATTTCATTTGACTAGAATGGGTGTTGTTACTGGATTTGTTAATGACTTTAGAGTTAAATTTTGCCATGGGAGAGATAATTAGTTCCAAGATCTAAGAGAAAATGTTTTAAAAATATAAAATACCAGTAAGTGTCCATTTATTCATGATGTCTTACCTAATGGATGAGGTCATGGGCATTGTCTACACTCACAATGGATCACTTTGGAGCCCAGCCTTAGACAATATAAAAAATAGGGTATGTTACTTTTTTTTTTTGCTACACATCTATTCATATATGAGGAACATTTTCAAAATTATTAATAATGTTTATCCTCAAGTCTAGAAGGTAATTCACCTGAATGTCAAAAAACATTAGTAAAATATTATGACCAAGGGGGAATCATTGGTTGTATCCAGACTACACAGTAATCATGGTGGTCTAAACCAAGGTGTCAAATTTATGTCACCCCAAGTACATCCCTATAAAATTATCCAAAAAATAAATAGCTTATCAGTTGTGGTAGAGTATTGGTGAAGATATGAAGAACAAACATAAGATCCTATTTCATAGGTCTTCTCTAATGATTGGCCAAATGTGTTTTACAAATAAGAGACACTTCAATGAAGTGGGAAAGATTAGATAATTATACTCATTATTTTCCTTACACCATAGGGATTTGGATCCACATGACCTCATTTAAAAACATATAATAGGCCTAGGTATCCCTTACCAATGTGAGCCATATGATCATGATTTTATTTTCTTAAATGTAAAGGATGATGTTGAAGTTTGGAATAGGGCACAAGTGTTTGGATTAACATAGGATCTCTTAAGAGCTATACAAAGGGACCACACATTGTAATTAAATAGGTACACACTAGACTCCCACCTCTAGGTGGATGGGCATCAATAGATTATAGTCTTTTGGACCTTCCTAATAGTCTATGGACCAAGGAGAGCCATCCCAAGCACCACCACTAATTGTGATGATGGTTTTTAAGTAAATAAAGATGTGGAGGTATCCTTCATTGTTACTAGTTCTTTATGAGGAGTAGGGGAACTAATTAACATTGACTCTTCTAATTTTGAGGATTCAATATTTCTTATTATAAGTGTAAATCTTGTCACCACAAGTGTGGATGTTTCACCTTTCACCACTCATTAGACTCCTCCTCAGGTCAAAAAGATAACACTTTCTTACAAGAAAAAAATAATATCTCCCAAGGATCCTCTTCAATTATTGGATTCCCTTATAAGTTTAAATATGAGGGCATCATCACAAGATAAGGTTGTGGACCAAGGTGAGATAATAGTAGTGCAATAAGGACTAGTTCCATTAATTAAACACCTTGAATATGAAGATGAAAATGAATAAATAGAAATTTATAAGGTCCTAAGTCTATATGGAATCAAATTAAAATCACCATTAGAGGCTAATAAATTAGGTGAGGTCACTACTACTATCACCACTACTACTTCACTTTCTTTAGTTCATATTATTTCTTTAGTTATTGTGATTACTTTAGTCCTTATTCTCCCCATTATTCCCATTGTTCCTATTATTCCTAATGTTCCTATTGTTTCTTTAGTTCCCATCATTTCTATAGCCCATATTTTTTTCTTGATTCCTATTTCCTCTAATTTTCCTGTATCTACTTTAATTTCCTTGTTGTTTCTAAGACTAAGATATTTTATTTTAAGAAAAATATGGGATCCCTTACAATTTCTCAACTCCATGTTTCTTTTACTCGATTTGGTTTTCCAATGCCTTTATCTACTAATACTCAATCTACTTTTTTTAATTCATCTACATGAACTGGTAGGAATAAGGATACATATATAGTACACCCCATGCCTCAGTTTGTTAATGCAGATTGGAAAAAAACCATCTTCCCTTCTTTACTAGACCCACTACAAGTAGAGGCATATAAAATATTTAGGGGATATTTTGTTAAACATTTCTTCCCAAGACACTGAGCTTGTATACCTTATGTAACTAGTGATCCCATAGTGGGTAGTAGACCTAAAATCTTAGGCTACACAAAGGCCAAATTTCATAATAATATAGCTACCCATTTTGAGCTCTATTTTGGATAATCAACAGGATCCATCCAAAGGATCAAGAAGATAAAAATAGAAGATGAATCTACCAATGGTATAATCCTCAAGTAAAGGAAAGATGTTTTCTCTTTATCCAAGAAAAATAATATGATAACTAGAAAGTCTCCTTATATTGAGGATTTTAAATCCTGTTTCTAGACCCACATAGATTCTTTATTAGAATTACACATAAGAATAGAGTAATCCAAGAAAGAGTTGAATCTGATCTAAGAACAATAGAAAATTATACAAGTTCATGGGGAGATTGAAAATGATATCTAGAATGTAGCTCTTAGGTTGTATAATGTTCTAGACACCATCAATTCAATGAAAATAGAATTGTCTTCCCATACAATTGAGACATCTAAATTGTTCAATTATTTTAAAGAAGATGAGCATAAAATAAAATTCATTGTGTTATATAAAATAATAAGGCTTTTATCCATATAGATATTATGACACTACTTAAATAGCCAATGCTCTCAATTTGGTGGTCATCAAAATGTAAAAAGCTTGAGATTGGGTATCAAGTGTGCAAGATTTTATCCCAAAGCTAGCAGAGCATGAGAAATGGGTTCTAAAAATTTTAGGAATTAAAATTAAATTTGGATAGAAACCCTTCTAGTAAATTAATGGATAAGGAAAATTTTGATAAATTACTCCAACAAGTATCTACTAGTTTCATGTAAAGTCTTCAGGGGTGTGCATTAGAGGAAATTGAATAGGAAATAAGTGTTTCTAGGAAGAAGGTAAGTAAAGTGTAAATATTTTAGGTGGAATTTAGAGACACAAAGGTTGAGTACACACATTTATTATAAAAATTCACTATGGTATATAGGGCATCACTTCTGAATATGTATGTAATCAAACTTCAACATATTGTTGGGTAAAAACATTAATAGGATTTGGAGGTAAAGAAATAGGCCATGTCTATAGCATCAAGCTCAACTCCAAAAACTAGTTAAACTCTTATGACCACTTTAGTCCCTTCGACTACTTCAAGTGCCATGCATGCCCCAACTTTGATTAAACTTTAATTTTCTTGATTAAATTTATATGTATTTTTTATATAAATTAATAACATTAACTAGAGTTTATTCTTAGTTCATGAGCACATGTAAGAGTGAACTAAAGGATTTAGTAACAAACACACATTTTTTTTATTTTTAAGAATGATTCTTATTCTAAGATGTAGTTTTGGCCATCTTTAATTATATATGTAGAGTTTACATCTAACTAAGAATCTCCTTCTGATTATTAACATGTAATTTAGTACTTTTCATGGATTTGGAATATGAGGTGACCCCTCCCCAAATATATATACTTTTAATTCTCTCATTTCAAGGAGAGTTGAAAATTTCATTTTATAGGAATAAATATTTTGATTGTCATGCAACTATGTTATGTATTTCTTCTCCAAATCTATGTGATTAATTATGTTTTATTTTCCTATTGGTTGATTCATTAATTCAAAAGTGTGAAAATACAAATTATAATTCCTTGTTGTTATTGATATTTGATGTTGATATAAGATGTGAAATATTTATTGGATGATTGTCAAACATTGTTAATTTTGTGTAACAGGGTTGACTATTTCTTTTCTCTAAATGTGTAGAAGTGTTTCCCATGTTATAAATTTATAGGAGTGAGTAACAACTACCATATATACCTTCCTAACCCAATCTATATGTAGACACCAAAATCGTGTCTACCCCTTGGTCCTTTCTCCCTCCTCTTCCCCCCTTGGTCCATTCCTAACCCATCCCTAAACCATTCAATTACTAATTTAATTAACTTATTTTGAATTACCCCCTCCTTTGACACATCACCCATGACACCTCGCCTAGGACACCTCACCTTGGACCATTTCCCACCTTATGACTCACCCAAGACCTATTCTTACTCCTCTCTAACCACCTAACCAACTCTCGTGCGTATTTATCTTAACCTTTGACAATCTCCAACCGATTATGCACTTGGTGGATGTAGAATGGGCTTCTTGGCCCTTTTACGTGTTCTGCACCCACCGACATCGGTCAAATGTCGGCCGACGTCGGTGGGATCACTGATGTCAATTTACTTAAACCAGCGTCTAACCCCTTTCTTGGCTAATCACAATTTCCCCCGAATCACAAGAATCACAAAAAAAAAATCACAAAATCATGCGTCTAATCATGAATATGGAATCTGGTGTTTTCAACCATCTGCCAATCTGCTAATCTCTCAGCCAAGCCTCTCACTCTCTCCCTCAAGTGCAGTAATAGGTATTTTGCATCAGGTTTGTGCAACATCAAGCACAATAGGGACTCAACATCAGGGTTCTACATCAACAACAGGTACGGCATCAACATCACTCTTTCAGCAGGCACAGGTATGTATACTGTCTGTGTTTTCATTGTCTTTGGAATTATAACTTTCAGGTAATATCTCCCCCTTCAACACTTCTATCTCCCTAGACCAGACTAGACCTGAATCTCATCTCCCTATTGCCTCTGTCCTCTGTCGGACCATATACTCTGCCCATTCAACTAGACTCTCAGACCCAGATCTTAGACCATTCAACCAACCCTAAAACAAGACTCTTTCAGACCATTTAACCAAGTCCAAACTCTGTCTCAGACCCGTCCACAGATCATTCTGCACAACCAGACCCTATCTACGGACCACAGACTTGACCAGACCCCATCCAAGCCTACTGCCCTGACCAATGCCGGTCGCTTCCCCCACTAACGTTGGCAGACTAATCGACATCGGCACCGTGACCAACCGACGCTGGTAGGACCACTGACATCGGCAACTGTGACCAGCCCAACAGCATCTATCAGGTAAGCCTTTGCTTCCCTTTTGCTTTTTTAGTCTTTTATCATTACTTTGACATTCTATCTTTTTATCAGACTCTTTTTTATTGACTAGTGGGTTGACCTCCCTTAAGGAAGTTTTCATACTTCTGGGATCAAGCTTTCGCTTGGCAACCCACCATCTCCTTATCTAACACCTCCTTTGTCCAAGTCTCTTTCTTTGCAGGTGTCATTCCTCCACAGCCAAAGAGGAGTTCTCACAGCGTCTGGATTACGGTGCATAGACTATATCTAGGTACATACAAGCCTTGACCATCTCTTAGTTTCTTAATTCTTCTCTTGAATATAGAAAGCAAAATTTGAATAGAAACATTCTGGCACACCCGGTGGGACCCTTAGGGCCTTCCTTGGGTTCCTTTCCCTCTTTGTTCATTTAGGTGCATTAGGCTTCTTCCTCTTCACCTCTTTCTTATTTTCTAAAAGACATCATAAGCAGGAATAAAAGGAACTTTTTCTTTCTTTTCTTGCATTTCTAGACTAGTCAAAAAAATCATTTTCTTCACCTTTTCTCAACTTGTTTTTCATCCAAATTTCACATTTCGACTTGGGGCATTAAAATGCTTTGCATTCTATTTCTGCTTGTGCTTTCATTAGTCCACACTTAGTAATTAGCAAAATGCATATTGAATAAATTGTAGATCACTTGATGTTACACAACCGAACCACATGCACTAAAACAAACATCAAACTTACCTGAGACAAGGCCCGACTGGGATTTCATCCCCCAGCAGATACCTTACCCCTACTTGGCAATCTCACTTGGATTTCATCACCAAGGGGAAAGCCCACTCCGTTCTCTGGTGGAGGATAATCTCTAGGCAAGGTATATTTTGGCTAAGCGAAACTAGCTCACCACTAGAATCGTGAAGTGAGGGGAGCTTGCTCTTTAGCACCAGGCCACGTACCAAACCTAATACAGACTTTTTGAGTGCCTAAACATACCTGAAACCATCTTTAGATTACCTATTCTAGGACCCTTCTTACAACCAACTTCCTCAAACATCACATTAATGCATAAGCCACACGATCTTAATAAATTGTTTCTAGGGATTTAACGCTAGGCTCTGTCTGTCATCATCTTATTTTCTATTTTTATCTATCTTTTTTGAGCTGGTAAGGACGTCTTCTCCATTTCCAAAAACTTTTTTTCTGAGTTTCTGGAAAACACAGTAACCAACATCGGTTTTGTAACCGACGTCGGCAAATTTTCTGTACTGGCATCGGTCATCTGACCGACATCGGCAGTCTCCTTCATCGACATCAATTTTTATACCGACATCGGTCTCTGTCCATTTTCTTTTTTTCAAAAATAGCAACTTAAAACCCGACCCCTTTTTCTGCCAAAACCTCATTCTGAGTTTTTGAAATTGAAAACACACAGTTTATGGAACCTGACCCTCTTCTTGACCACGCTCCCTCGTCCCTAACCAATCCTATCATGGAGTTCCACTCAGAGACTGAAAGAACTCCTATAGGACCGACCCCGACTCAGACTCCCATCATCCCTGAAGGGGACCAAGATTTTGAAAGATTCTTGGACCTCAACGTCACAGCCCTCCAAAACTATCTTGCAAGAGACCCAACGCGAGACCTTTTGGGTGAAGTGGTGATGACATTAACACCGTCCTCTACCCAGCCTTTTGCCTCAACCGTTTACCCGACCATGGCCAATATGCAAAGTTTGGCCTCCCCATCCATTTTTATACCAACCTCCATCGGGGTTCCATTACCCCCTCAACCACACGCAATTCAACCAAGTTCTACATCATACCAAAACTTGATTGTCTCGACCTCTCACACTCTTGCGCCCATGAATGCAGGAGTGCCAACCTATCCTTCTACCAGTGCCATCACGCAACCACCCTTGGTGGTATCTAGTCAACTTATACCCTCGACCTTCATGACTCAACCACTTTTGGCCTCCACTTATGTCCCTGCGACTAGTCATTCGTACGTTGCCCCTTACTGGTACAATTGACTACGTCGTATGCCTCCTCTAGCCTCTTTCAAGTGCCCTACAACATAGGGGGACTCCATCCGCCAATCCATCAGTAGACATCATTAAAATTCTGATGGATAAAATGTCCAGTCTCGAAACCTCTATCTCTGGTTCACATAATGCTCTCTTGTATGAGCAAATTTGCAACGAGCCCATTCATCCTTCTGTCCCTATCTGACCATACCCCAACCAATTGGAGCTTCCTAAATTCACTCGCTTAAGGAGGACCTGCAACAACATCTACGGGCTTTCAGACATGCCTGCTATCTTATTGCCCACAACGATGCATTACTTTTATGCACGTTTCCTATGTCCCTTTCTGGCTCTGCCCTTGACTGGTATATCTCTCTTGCCAGACATTCTATCTTTTCATTCATTCAACTTGCCCAATTATTTCTCGATCATTTTTCTATCAACATCACTAAACAAGTCTCAATCACAGACCTTTACTCCATCAGGCAATTTGATGATGAATCAATAGTCGATTTTGTCGCCCGTTGGAGAGGCTTGATTAACCAGCTCTCATTCTCTTTGCCTCAACCTGAGCTCATCGAGCTCTTTTCTCGAGCATGTACCAGACACATCTCTTCTACCTTGCGGATTCAGACATTTCGCACTTTCGACGAAGCTTTCACCATGGCTCGAAAGCTTGAACTCTGTGCCATTGAAGAGGATAAGGTCAAATTGCGTAATACCAACACAAAAACCAATGACCATTCTTCTTCCAGACCTTCTTCTTCTGCCAACTCCAAACCCAAAGGAGTGGCCAACACTATGGTCATTAGATCACCATCTTCGACGACAACTAATTACTCTCAACCTTCTACATCTTCAAGCATCACCAAACAATTCCAACAATGGTACATCTAGCATTCATACACTCCACTTGGAGAATCATACGCTTCCATTTCAGAAAAACTACTCAAGCAGGGGGTCCTCAATCTCCCTCCAATCCGACCACCTCAATTCGACCCTTCAAAAGCCCTCCCTACATGGTATAGGGAGGCCGACTTCTGTCACTTTCATCGCGTCCACGGCCATGACATCGACAATTGCCAAACCTTCAAAAACATCATCCAAGACATGATCGACAAGGGGGATCTTATTTTAGATAACCCAAATGCCTCGCCAAATCAAAACATCGACATCTTCAAACAACCATTTCCAAACCATCCACCTACTCAAAATAACATCCAAACCATGACTAATGACTCTCATGACCATAATAATCACACAATCAACACTATTTTGCCTCTTGTCCTTGACCAACCTCCTCCCTCATAGGATGAAGAACTTTCTTCTCCTATTAGTCCTCCATCTACCTTTCTCATACTAGAGGACACCTCGACCACACCTACGCCATTAAGCCCACATTCATCCAAAGACCCTACCTTGCCTACTCCTCAACTACAAGTAGAAGGCACGATCATCCATGCCCTCTAGCCACTTGAGGAGCCGCACTCTCCTATCTCTTCTCCACTAAGAGAAGACTCAATCTCTCCACCCATTTTGACCGAAGAAGACCCAGTCATGGTTTCCTCTTGCCTTTTGCCTGAGATTGTTATATCTCACTCACCTCCATCCACATCTAAGCCTAAACCCGCACAAGTGCCCACCTTACCAAAAGAGATTGAACATCTTGGTGTTCGCCCCACATCTAACCTCACCTCTCACAATAATGGCCCTCAAACCATATCAAAGAAGGCCACTAGACCACACCAGAGGACTCCTCCCCCACCTTCTTCATTACCTTCAATCTTGGGCCCGCATCCATCCACTTTAATAGGAGTTCTTCCTACTCCCATACTTCACAGAGGTAAGTTGCCTCCATTACTCCCTCAACCCGTCAAACATATATCTTCTCCAAACCATCGACCTATGCCTCTTACGCATTCCAAACCAAAGTCATCAATCCCCACTGCCACAAAACATCCAGACCCATTAGCCGGTTCTTATGCTTTGCTGTTACAGCAATTGTTGCAGTCCTCTCGCATCTATCTCCCACCTCTTAAACCATATCACTCTCTCGGACCAAAACTACCCTGGTTCGATGACACTTGCATTTGTGCATATCATCACACGCTTAGACATGACACTGAACATTATTGTGCCCTTAAGGTTGTCGTTCACCAATGTTTGGGAAATGACACCCTTCTTCTCGACCACGTTATCAGCAAACCTTCAACACCACCCCACTCATCAACTCTCAGATCAAGGCCATCTTGGTTTGACAACTCTAAATTCTGTCATTATCATCACACTCTGGGACATGACACTGAGCATTGTTGTGCTCTCAAAGCTATCATTCGTCAACAATAGAGAAAGGATTCCCTTCTCATCAAGGATCCTCTTGACCACCTCTTTGACAAATTATCAACACCGACCCATGCCTCTCAAACCTCATCGCTTAAATCGGGATCTCCATGTCAGACTATGGTCCCTTTGCCACCTTTGACCCCATTATTCGACATCAACACAGTCCATTTAGCCACCAAGCCTCAACCGACCTTGACCAATCTATCCAACATTCTCTCTAAGTGACTGGGGGAATCCAACCTTATCATGACCCCGACCAAATAGTCAACCAAACATTCGACCAACTTTGACCAGACATTTGACCAAACTTTGACCAAGTCTCAACCAACCATTAATCAACCTTCTTATCATGACCCTGACCAACATCAACCAAACCTCGACCAAACTTCAATTATCAAACATCGACCAACCAAACACCTATCATTTATTCAAGCTATCATCAATCACTTAACCAATTTGGAAAAAGGCAAATGGGGCACCTTTGCTCCTAATTGACTCAAACCTTAACGCACTAGCATGGCCTAGGGACTTATCAGAACTTGAGCCCCCTTTTATGCCTTGCATCTACGATCATTCTACTGTTAGTCGAGTACTCGTCCACTTGACAATTTACTTGAGCTCATCCCTTGAGCAACCCCATCCTCTTAATCCTTATTTTTTTCAACCCTATTCCCTTAAACAAGTCCTGTCAACCCCTTTTGACAAGCAGTACTACTTCGTCCTAATAAAAGGGAAACCCTCTAAACCTCTATAGTCAAGTCCATGACCTAAAGTCCAGTCAGCAAATCAGTCAAATATATATATATATATATCAAAATGGGATGCATATTCCAAGGTCATAAAATCAAAAAGCAAACTGCTCCCTCGAAGGACAGCTGCACTATCATTTGATGTATCTAATAGACTGCTCCCTCGAAGGACAGCTATTCAAAAGCCCTTAAATTTATAAAGCAAAGTATAGACCACTCCCTAGAAGGATGGCTATGACTAAATCTTGCTACAAACAACACTTTCTTAGAAGCTTCCCGCATCGATCAGCTTCACAACATGACCTCCAAACAAGTGACATCTTTATGTGGACTTCCCGCATTGATCAGTCCACTCTCTAAAAAAAAAATGACTGACAAGTTATCAAGTCATGGACATGTCTATAGTCATTCTTGGGTCACCTATAAAAGGGGCAAGGTTCTTACTGCCACAAAAAGGGTTACCCCATCCTCTCATATCACATAATTCATCCTATCACCCCAACATACTCAAGGGACTTCGAGCTCACTTAACGTCAAGTGATTCAATTACTTCTCTCGCACAACACCTGGTCCACGATGTAATGCATGAACGTGGCTTTTGTTCTAACAACCCCTATCCATGCCATCCCTTCTGGTCCTTGTCAATGAAAGAGCAATTCGCCTTTCACTTATTTTTTCTATTTTGGTCACATTCAACCAAACTTTTTTTCAAACCAAACTAACCTCAACATTTTCATCATGACATCAGGCATCACCTTAGTCCTTTTCACTAGTTTCTATGGACACCAATACACATGGAAACTATCAACCACACAATTTATGTCAAGCATAAATCATTACTTGCTGAAGCATAAATAGACCTCAATTCATTTTTAGCATATATCCATCATGAATATAGAAAATTGCTAGGGATGAAAGACCACTCAACCAATGTTACAAAATACACCATTGGAAAAGGCTGTAGCATCATTTTCTTCTCATTATTTCATCATGACCAAAACCAATTTATCGACCTCTTTGACCCTCTGTCCGAACTACATTGGTCTGAGGCCCTTCACACAAGGGCTATGTAGGCAGCACTCAGTCTTCTGAGGTTAGCTCAGCCATTCCTTTGTCCACCCATTCGCTCATTTGTCTCTCTCAAGATGTCAACCTTTCATCTTCCATCATGACCAATCAACCAGCCCTGCCAATGTCAAAGTCATTTTTGACTCCTCCTGGGGCCCATCTGAGATCACTTATATCTCAACCCAACCAGTGACCATGGAGATCACGCATATCTCCTTAGACCCTGACCACTTTCAAGACAAATCTATCTTGGTTTTGTTTTCACGCATGATACCTCACGAATAGATAGCAAAATTGTTCACAGACCTTATTTTTGGACCCTCACAAGTATAGGATCGCAAGCTGATTGATCCGCACTACTTATGACTTTTTTCATGTTTTCGGGAGCACTTCCTCAACCTGGGATACCTGGAACACGATGACCATTTGGAGCTTCAGCTTAGATTGAATAACCCAATCAGTAGATGACTAAATGCTGGGGCCCAGTTATTTCAATTTTGGCACTCCTCAACCTTTTGACTGTGACCATTTGACCTACCTGTCCTGTGAAGTGGTATGCGCACAATCATGACTTTTACAGTGTTCACCCTCACTCTCCTTCTCATCCACCTTTTATCAAATTGGCACCCGACATCAAGATCCCTTCCCTCGACTCCCACTTTGAGGGGGAATACCTCATCCATACCTTGGGGCAATCCACATCATCCCATACCTCGGGGCAATCCACATCATCCCACACTTGGGGCAACCAACTCCTATTTTTGTCTTGCAGTTCGTCTAGAACAACCAACAAGACAAAAAGGGGCAAATGTAGACACCGAAATCATGTCTACCCCTTGGTCCTTTCTCCCTCCTCTTCCCCCCTTGGTCCATTCCTAACCCATCCCTAAACCATTCAATTACTAATTTAATTAACTTATTTTGAATTACCCCCCTCCTTTAACACATCACCCATGACACCTCACCTAGGACACCTCACCTTAGACCATTTCCCACCTTATGACTCACCCAAGACCTATTCTTACTCCTCTCTAATTGCCTAACCAACTCTCATGCGTATTTATCTTAACCTTCGACAATCTCCAACCGATTATGCACTTGGCGGATGTAAAACGGGCTTCTTGGCCCTTTTAACGTTCTGCACCCATCGACGTCAGTCAAATGTCAGCCGACATCGGTGGGATCACCGACGTCGGTTTACTTAAACTGGCATCTAACCCCTTTCTTGGCTAATCACAATTTCTGGGTAATCACAATTTCCCCTGAATCACAAGAATCACAAAAAAAAAATCACAAAATCACGCGTCTAATCATGAATCTGGAATTTGGTGTTTTCAACCATCTGCCAATCTACTAATCTCTCAGCCAAGCCTCTCACTCTCTCCCTTAGGTGCAGCAACAGGTATTCTGCATCAGGTTTCTGCAACATCAAGCACAACAGGGACTCAGCATCAGGGTTCTACATCAACAACAGGTACGGCATCAACAACACTCTTCCAGCAGGCACAGGTATGTATACTGTCTGTGTTTTCATTGTCTTTGGAATTATAGCTTTCAGGTAATATCTCCCCCCTTCAACACTTTTATCTCCCTAGACTAGACCAGACCTGAATCTCATCTCCCTATTGCCTCTGTCCTCTGTCAGACCATATACTCTGCCCATTCAACCAGACTCTCAGACCCAGATCTTAGACCATTCAACCAACCCTAAAACAAGACTCTTTTAGACCATTTAACCAAGTCCAAACTCTGTCTCAAACCCGTCCATAGATCATTCTGCACAACCAGACCCTGTCTACAGACCACAAACTTGACCAGACCCTGTCCAAGCCTACTGCCCTGACCAACGCCAGTCGCTTCCCCCACCGATGTTGGCAGACTAACCGACGTCGGCACCGTGACCAACCAACGCTGGTAGGACCACCGACGTCAGCAACTATGACTAGCCTGACAGCATCTATCAGGTAAGCCTTTGCTTCCCTTTTACTTTTTCAGTCTTTTATCATTGCTTTGACATTCTGTCTTTTTATCAGACTCTTTTTTATTGACTAGTGGGTTGACCTCCCTTAAGGAATTTTTCATACTTCTGGGATCAAGCTTTCGCTTGGCAACCCACCATCTCCTTATCTAACACCTCCTTTGTCCAAGTCTCTTTCTTTGCAGGTGTCATTCCTCCACAGCCAAAGAGGAGTTCTCACAGCGTCTGGATTATGGTGCGCAGACTATATCCAGGTACATACAAGCCTTGACCATCTCTTAGTTTCTTAATTCTTCTCTTGAATATAGAAAGCAAAATTTGAATAGAAACACTATAATCTTTTATTAAAAGGGTGTCTAAAAGATATTCTCAATGAAAGTAATATTTAGTTGAAGTCTCAGAGTATACTATACCATTTAACCTCATAATCCCTCATTATGTTTGTATCTATGTGAGAAACAACTTCTAGCTGCAAACATTAGCTTAAGACACTTTCCATGAAAGAGACCATCTTGAAAGTAATCCCTTTGCGATCACAAAATCCTTCTTTTATGCTTTACACTCCCTTTTTGGAGTTTATTTTAGAAATATACCCACTTTATAATAACTTTACATCCACCCAAATCAAATAGGTTTTAATTTATTTTAGGTTTAATTCATCCATACATAACTGATTAATAATATGCATGTTCAACCAACTATACCACCACCCAATTGTTAACCCATACCTACAACTCATGCCCTAGTGTAAATACATAAATCTTATTTAGTTTTAAAATGCACCTTAATCTATTAATAATTCTTCTTAAATTAATAAATCACATTTCCTCCTAAAATCAAATATTTGAATAATTCAACATATTGAATAAGTTAATTATGCACCCTTAAATCCTTATTTTAAATAATAAAATCCAATTTTTCCACTTATTCAAAACATCTTCCATATTTTTCTCCCTCATCCGAAGCAAATCCACAAAATTATCTACCTCTTATGACTCATCCCTGACTTGTCAAGCAAATTGACTTAGTCTTATTGAGTCAACTAACCAACCCCACTTTTTTCTCAACCATTTTGAAAAGTTATCCATCCTCATGGGTGGGGACTCATTATCCACTATTGATCATTTGGATCATTTAAAAATTCCAAATTATCCTCCATCATTGGATGCTTTTCCAAGCATCTATAAATAATCTTGAAAATATCCATTTTCAATCATCAGAATCACATCACACAATCAGTAAATTAAAGATCTACACACAAGCAAATAAAAGTGAATAAAAATGAATCAAAGCCTTCATTTTACACCAAAATTTTTCTTGTTCTCTCTTTGAATTAGAGGAGTGAGCACCACATACTTGAAAGAGCAAATCGAATATACATCACAATGGAGAAATCTTGTGCATTCAAAGCGTAAAGTTTGTGATTATTTTTTTCTTTATTCATTACTCTAACATAATTGAATTTTATCTTAGATTAAGATTATTTTACTTTATTTTAGTATCTAAAATTATTTCATATATTTTTGGCATGCCTGGTGGGACATCTCCCACATCTTTTTTAACTTTTGATCATCATCTTTGCACTTATATAGCATTTCTCTTTTGGTTTTTGTTGTTTATGTTTGAATTTTGCATTTAAACTTACTTATTTTAGTGTTGGTATGAGATAAAAGTTGTTTTTAGTAGTTTTATATTTATTTGTGTGTGTTTCTTTGCATAATAGCAAATTTGGGAGATTTAATAGCAAAATTGTAGACCATAATAGAAAAATTGTCATATTTTCTTGCATTTTCTATGTTTTTAATTCTATTTACAGGTTGATAACACTTTTGTTTGAAAACTATTATTTTGTCATTATCAATAGCATTTTTATCAAAAATACTAAAATCATTCTTCTTTGCAGCAAATTTGTAGTTTTCTATAGTGAAATCATCATTCTCTATAGTGAAAACATGTTTATTTACAGGGAAATTGTCTTTTTCCATAGTGAACTTGTATCTTTCCATAGTGAATTTATTATTGCTAGTAGTGAAATCATTTCTCTTGGTATTGAAATTGTCTTTTAAGCATGGTTATTTTCATTTTTTATTTTCTGCTTTCTACGTTTTTCTTGCATTATTTTTATTTCAATTTTGCTTTTTTAATCTGACTGTGTAATAGAATTTTTGTAACAAATATTTGTTTTTCATGTTTTTTCACTTGTTATATTGCAAGTTATCTCTTTTCTAGCCATCAATATTCTAACAACTTATTTATAGGATGCTTGCTAAAGAGGATTAGCAAAAAGAATCAAAAACTTGTTTATAAGATGCTTACTAAAGAGGATTAGCAAAAAGAATCAATAAAATCCAATTTTTTTTTGCTAATATATTTGTTTTTATTTTCAAAATTATTAATAATTACATCACTTTTGTTTCATTTTTTTTGTTTTTGGTTATGAAATTCACGTATGCTCTTTATTTGACATTACATTGGTAATAATACTTGAAAATTAGAAATGTTTTCATAATTATCTATGTTACCCAAGTAATATCCATGTATACTCTTTCCTCGACATTAAATTAGTGATGAAACCTAGAAATTAAGTATCTACTTTATTTTCTTTTCTTTTCTTAGGGGATTTATTGACTGTGGATTTCACTACCAAGTAGTAGGCCAAAACCTATTTACCAGTGGGTTATATAAATTGAAATCCATCTATTTCAATTTCCTAAGTGGTCATGTGTTTTAAACACACCATGATGTGAGGGTATTTCATGTTCTAATACCTAGGGTTTTAGTAGCTAACTCAAAATCTGATATCATCGATTGTCTACACACTAAGACCCCTAAGGTTGTGTTGGGCACTTTGGGACAAGACCCAATAGTGTTCATCCACTTTATTGATTTCTTCCAAGATTTTCCTCCCTAGATAAGCTTTTTAATTATTAAGCCTAGGATAACCCCTTTTACCATTCAACTTTGGTACATCAGTTAGCAATTAGCATCAAAAAGTAACTTTCCACACACCCTCGAAATTGGACTCAGTGGGCCATAGAAATAATAGGATCCTCCATAGTTAGTGCCTTGAAATATAAGGTCACAACTGAGAGTACAGATGAGTAAGTTCCAACATAAGGCCCAATAGTTTTTCACAACCCCTCCATCCTAGTTTTAACCCTTTATGTGCAATTGTTTGTTTGTTTAGAATAGAAGTTTTGTTTATTATTTCTTTCCTATTCTTGGCATATTCTTTTTTGTAAAATCATTTAATTAAACTTTTAGTCATTTTTAGTTCTTTTTCAATATTATTTCCCATTATAAGAAGCATGGCATCTTAGAACCACAACACAACCAATTTCATCTCAGATCACAATTCAAATAATTCATATTATAATCTAGAGTTCAATCCAACTAACTTTGATTCAAATTCATACTTGAATAAAATCAACCATCAAACCAATCAAAATATAAGTTTGAATATGTATTAAAACTCAAACCTCAATCAATTAAGTCAAAAGATGGATAATTATTCAAACTCCCCAAACAACCAATTTAATACACATCATAACCAATCCATTTCCTATTCATGATCACCTATAGAACAATATCATAACTTTAATTTAGGGATAGAGTCAAATCAATTTCTTGGATATAATAATCAAAATTCTCTAAATTGTTCTTCTAGTCTTACTTCATCCACCTATCATATACCACCTAACACAAATAAAACTATGCACATAGATCCATATGGTTCTAATCATAATGTCACCATAAGTCAAACTTTTAGTCCACCTTCACCATCATTTTCTAATACTCATATATACCAAAATACATTCACTAGTCAAACCCCAATCTAGTCAAGTCCAAATATGTACCATCCAAATCAATTTTCTAATTTATATGCCCATCAAAATTAAGCTTTTTATAATCATAAAAAACAATCATTTGATTTTTCATCTATTTCACCCCAAAACTCAAACTCAAACTTCTTCACCAACTACCACACATTGACAAATCCAACAAACCAATTGTTTTAAAGTCAAGTCACTTCTTCAACACCATTTGTTACTAGTGAATATCAAATTTTTCCACAACAATATCATTTTATCACTAGTAACCTTTCATTATAATCAAATTTTCCATCCACTAATTATAATTCTAACATCCCTCATCTCACCAACCAAGAGATGGAAGGCACTTAATGCATCAAAAATAACCCACATCTCTTCATATTTGAAATGCCAAATTCACAACTATGTCAAGATGTCTTTTCAGATCCAAATCATACCATTTTATGCCCAAATCAAAATAATAACCTTTCTTCCATTATCTACTAAACAACATTTTTTTATCAACATCCAATAGTGACTCAAACACCATCTAAACCACCTATCAAAATAGCATATGCTTTCAAACCAACACCAAAAAATCCATGTTTTCTAAAATCTCTTCATCTAACATTAAAATTTTCTAAAAGATCAGATTAAAATAAATATGGTACTAAAGTGCTTCAATAGACTTTTCTAATGGCCACATCTAAACCAAGGTCAAATATATTGTCAAAATATGATATTCATTTTGTTTTAGGATTAAGATAAATTTTAACTTCCATTTTGGTCCCAACTATAGTCTTAGAAGTAAATAAAATTTCAAATTATAGTGACAATGTTATAAGTAAGGAAAATTCCTCTTCCATCATTAATACAAATCCTCTTAGCAACATCATAGTAGTTTGTTCCATTTCCATCAACACTATCCTTCCTCTTCTTATTAACATTACTCTACCTAAACATGTCAACTTTAATCCACAACAAAGGACCTCATTGGACTTATCTCATGGTAAATTATCAATTATAACATCTATAAACATCCATGAGAGCATCCCATTTAGAGAGACACTACTCCACCAACTATTACTTGAAGCTCCAAAAACAATCAAAGAACACCCATATATGAATAAATTGGTTCTTTGTTTCTTGAGGATAATCATACCAAAAACATTACAAACATTAAGTCAATTAGGTGAGATACCACATGTAATGATCTCCCAGTCATATTACAAGAAAGAATATTAACTCCCATATTACATACTTATTATGCCAAACTAGTGGAATGGCATTACAATGATTTGGATCATGACTTTGAGATTAATTTTGAAACACATCACAGTCAATTTGAATATTTTGGATTCACTAAGGAATAAGAATTTTCAACACAAATTTATCCTATTTTGATTATTTTATCATTTGGTGGTTAGTTAATATTAGTTGGGTGAGTGATATTGGCTTTTTTACATATGGAAAACTTATTAGTCCTTAGTGCTTAATACTCTTTAACAATATAGCTTGTAGTCCTTATCGAGAAAAACATATAGATTCCATGATGGTTAGATGAACCATTAGAAGTTTTTTAGAGTTCATATTTACTATCAAACACATCAATGTAGGTCTCTTTCATAAATGTGTTTTTCCAAGGAAAATCAAAGTTACTACTAAACTTTATCAAAAAAATTACATATGGACATCTTCATTCAACAAGGATTCTCTAATCAAGAGAGACTTTATAAGTGGTTTTCTAGTAGTACTTAGTGGGCTCAAAAACCTCATCTTGGTCAAGTGATCTTTAGAGTCAATAATAGAACTAAAATATAAATAGATAAATAAATTTAGTAAGAACAACAGTAACTATCTAGAGTAGGCATGGGGTAAAAAGTTAGAAATATGGAACTTATACATCTTGTAACCTTCAATTAGGTACAAACACCAAAAAAACATAAAAATCCTAAAAAAATCATTAAAAATAATAAAAACAAAAAAATTGCATGTCATTGTTTATCGGTCCCTTAGAACTTGTAGGGGCCGCCTTGTTTCCATCAATATTATCTTCATAGTAATACATTCTACCACCATGTTATTTTGACTTTGTATATCAAATGTTATGTTTAGTGATTATCTAGTTATCAATTAGCATAACACAAATATTTCAAATTGTAGCTTGTCATATCATTTTAATATTATCATACCACTATATTATCTCATAAAAGACATTCAAATTTAGTATTACATTGGTTATTGATTTAATTATTATGAGCAGAGTAAATATTTTTCTCTTTGCTAAACTTATAGCATACCAGCCCATGGTCTTGTTTAGAATATCACCTATGATAGAGTCTCCTTTTACAAAGTTATATTTTTAAATCATAAAATATTAAAGTATGCTATAAGAAGAAATTAGACAATTCACTTGCCTATCTTGGTCTTCGATGATAAACCATTACATCTTACTAGTTACATGGGTCCATGGTTAAGGGGTCTAATTCTCCCATATAAGAAAAACATCCTTATTTAAAAATTTATCAAAATCAAAATCCATATCTCTCTCCCTTCATTGATCTTTGATTCTAAACCTTCGCATCTTAATAGTTTCATAAGATTAACATTGGAGAGATATATCCTTACTCCCCTATCTGTAGTCTTTGGTGATAAGCCCATGTTTCTACTTGGTCACATGAGACTACATATTAGGGGTCATAAAGAAAATAAAATCAAAATTATGATCAAATAAATATTTCTTTAAGTGTCTTGTTTACATTTCTATGCTACAAGGGGAATACTTTATACCATTAATTGATTCTATCAAGGCTAGTTCTCTCTAGGCACATCCAATAAAGCTAGTATTTTTATGAGTTTGACAAGATGTACACTTTCAATTTTTCTCATAAAATTTTAGTCACCATCATTTTTTATACATAATTTTTTATTATTTGTCTTCACCATTCATTAATTTTACTCTTTTGCTACAAATTGAAAAATGTGTGTTATGAATACAGACAATTGGAATCATCTCTTGCATGAAAAATGATCAATACATCAATAAAGTATTGTATATATGCATTATGCTACTTTATTTTATATCAATAGGTGCATCATGTGTAATCCATTATCTATAAATACCATAACTACTTGGGGGCATCATCCTTCAGTCATTCATTGTATATTTTCTAAGTGTGTCACTTTGTCAATTGTTAGTCATTTATCTTATAGCATGCTAAAGTTTGAGGTTGATATTGATTTTATGTAAACCTAAATTCTTGATCATGATTATAGAAAATTTATTACACTTTATTTAACATAAAAACCAAAAACAAAGTAAAATCATTAAATAATAAAAATACCAAAAAAACACAAAATGTCAAAAAAAACCGAAAAAAAAACAAGCATTCCAAAAGCATCAACTTCAAATACACAACTATCTTCTATGTCATTCACTTTTTCTTGGGTGGGTCACTCACACATCATTTTTATCACAAAACTTCACATGTTTCATCAATCATCCACTTTTTCATCACTTCTTGTATTGGGAGAATACATCTAGCTTGATATCCACACATAGACTTTGTCAAAAGTGGATTATGTAGGCAATGCTTAGAGATATGGGGTCTCTAGGGTCAACTCAGCCACCACCCTCCCCATCATAAATTCCCCAAATATTATATTAGTTTATCTTTTAGTTTTTCCCTCACATTTTTAGCTATTTTCTTCTCTATTGGCTATAATTTTTTAGACTTGTCCTTATTTACAACTTTTTCAAACTTTTCCATTTTTATATTTGTTTAATTTATTTGTTGTTTATCTTCTATCCCTATCCATTTACTTGGTTATTATTTTTTATATTTTTCTTTATCTTTAGCCATTAATTTGGTTCTTTTCACTTCATTTTTAACTTTAACCATTTCAATGGCTATTTTTTATTCTTTGATCACATGTGTTCACTTTTTGATTTACTCTTTGTGTGTGTCATTCTTGTTTATGATTCTTGTAACTATAACCTTATCATTTTGTTTAAATCATTTAGATTACATTTGTTTTTATTAACATTTTGTGTGTTTTTAATCACTTAGTTTAAATCTTTTTTTGGCATCTTATTTTTACTTATTGTTTTTTGTGTGTTATCAAGATTATGTTGTGAAATTCATATATAGTATGGTTATGACTATATCATGACGTACTTCGATAAAAACCCAATTTATTCTTTTATTTTTTTAAAAATTCTTAAAATATCAACATTCATCATGATTATTTAATATCATTGGTGGTACTATGTTTTATACTATAATAAAAATCAAGTTACTCAAAATACTCCAAATCTTAATGGAAATCCAATGCAAAGAATGGAAATCAAAGTTATAAAACAATGTCACATTCTACATCCATGAACATTATCTAATAATATGTTAGTCATGCATCCATAATAAGTATGCTAAAATAAATCATAAATTTTAATACATGCTAATGTAAATCAAAATGCAATAAGTATAATCAGTTGTATCATCTACCCATACATATACCCATAAAATCCATGTAAACCAATAATTAATGTCCACAATCCATAGTACAACACACACACACACACACACACACACACACACACACACACACACACACACACACACACACACACACACACACACACACACACACACACACACACACACACACACACACACGTATGTATGTATGTATGTATGTATGTATGTATGTATGTATGTATGTATGTATGTGTGTGTGTGTATGTATGTATGTATATCAAATATGTCTATACAAAAAGTACATCTCAATATATGTATACATGGATTAAATCCATCTATCATGGTATCCCATATATCTATGTTGCATCCTATACCTTAGATGGATTATCTATCCTTGGGAATAGAACTCTACACCATGGTGTACCCCGTAGGGGACCTATCACACATAGAATTTTCCCTACCAATCTCCTTAACTCCATTGGCTATATGGATCTAATAAACACTGACTATCTCATAGAGTACGCTCTTAATGATGTTTCCCTCTAGTCCCATGGTAAAAACCCCTCATATAACCTCTTATAATATGTAGCCTACTCCATGGCTTGCATCACCCTATCCAAAGTAGATATATGTCCCTCTCTAGCTAAATTTACTCTATCCTCTACAATCTCAGCATGAGTTGTGTCCCTCTCTTATCTATAGTGATGTATAAGAGATGTGTAGTCTATCATCTATGTCTCTACATCATGGGTAACCAATCCTATCATCATGACATCCCCATCCATCCCATCCACAATACCTTACAACCTATCTACCTCAACCTATAATCACTTGATCTCTATAGTTTGATCCCCTCTACCATTAACTATAAGCTATAATTTGGCTACCTTATAGTTTAATCCATCTATATCTCTATCTTGATCCTGAATCTCCTTATAAATTCTATAATAAGTACTTGTTCTTATGTATATATTAAAGCATATAAAGAGCCACCAACATCCCCTCTCTCTACCTATGTCACATGTGTTACTCATATCATGTCATGTATCCTCCTTCTCACTCTCTACATATATCAATGGAATATCTCCTCCAATCCTCTACTCTATATCAACATCCATCTCAACCCCTACCTCTCATAAAATCTCAATAGCCTCCACATCCATGATCTATACATCATGAAGATTAATTGACTCCATAGAACATCCTTTGCCTCATAATCATGGTCATTCATGTCCTATATCACCTATAATATCCCTCCTAATCTAGGATCCTAAACCTATACTTTATGGTTGCCTACTCAAGCTAGCCACTAACCTTTGCCTCAATGTCCATGGTGTTGCATATGGCATCATCAATCTTAATGGTCTCTGTTGATCCCACCAATATGCATATCCATCAACAACTAATATATCAATAACATCTCTCATATCCCTCCATATCATACTATATAAATATTTCTAGTTATGGTCAAAAATAGTCAGATCAATTGTCATACCCCACTATGGTCTCTCCCACACGGAGTGAGCAAATACATGTGGACTAGGTGGTTTTTACTACATCAACCTAAACTGTCTCATCACCCTATATAGGCAATATCTCTCTAATATGTACACATGTCTCTTGATTATGTATTAAATTGACATCATGTAGTCCATATGAATCTCCTCATGAGTCCAATGCCATATAATCTCTTTATATGGTCTCTAGGTGATTTGGTCATCACTTAACTCATCAACCACCCTCTTATAAAATTCTAAATCACGTAAATGTGGTATGTGTATCCAAATAATCACATTCCATGTGTATTCCAAAGGATCATCCACCTCTCATGTGTTTAGATGCCTAATTATCCTCTCAATCAAAATGTGATCCTAGCACCAAACTTGTAGTAATGCAGAAGGCCCTATCTCTACACGACATGAATAAATAAAATAATGTAAATCATGGTATAGATGTGCTAAAATAAATGGAAACCATGAGAACCTCTCTCCCATCTCCATCATATCCCTAATCACATATATAAATCTAATAATAAAAAGTCTCCCACTCTTATCAAGAAGCAAAATGACACTGATAATAGCCATAAGTATAATAGTCAAAGAATCCATCTCTAAATCTATGTAATAGTCTACATAAATCCCACCTCTAACAACCTAGTTCAAGCCATCACCAAAAAACTTGTATAATGTCACATCCTGAGGACCTTGTACCCAATAAACAAGTCTACCTCATATAAGGATACCTAAAATTTGATACACATCCTCAAGTGTAATGGTCATCTCCCTAGTTGATAAGTGAAATGTGATCATCTCACTATGCCACCTCCTTGCTACTATTGTTAATAGAGCTCTATCATCTCAAACCTCTAGAATCTATGTAATGTATAATGAACCACTCACCTCTAAAATTATAAACTCGTACTCAGTGAAGCTATCCATGTGCACCATAGCTATAGATCTCTACTCCTACATCACCATCACTAGTAATACCTCCTATTAATCAACAACATTATCTATTAATTAGTTTTTAAAATCAACATTATGTTTTTCATTTTCCTTACCATCTAAATACTTAACCATAAATCACACCTAAATCACATAAAAGTATATTCATTTATTAAAAAATCAACTAAAAATCTCTTAATTCATTACAAAATCGCATCTAACTTTCACAAAATCACTCTTAGATTTTGTGACTTCATTGGTATCATTCTATTAACAAAAATGCCATTAACTTTAGCAAAATTGCTTCACACTACAACAATTTTAACCAAATTTCAAACTCCTAATCAAAATTTCTAGTACCCAATTTGATGATTTCACCTCAAGGTTTAGTGAAATTATTATTTACCCTAACAAAATTGCTAAAAACAATGTCAAAAACACCATTTTAAAAATAATGATTTTCTTTTCTTCAATTTTAAACCCTAATAAATGCTAAATAATAAAAAAATTAAAAAACCAAGTGACTTACTAGATTTGTGCTCCTCTTAGGTCTCTGAAAATGTCTCACTCTCTTCGCTCAGTGCTCATGGTGTGGAACACAACCCATTTTTCCTTGTAAAGCTCAAATAAAATATCTCACACCATAATTTTTAGCCATAAACCTTGAAGATTAATAAGCACAAATGATTTTTATAAGGCACTATTTATCTTACTTATATTTGCCTATCTTACCAACTAAATAACCCCCCACATCCAACCCATTATTTCATTAATCTCAGCCATTCATAAAACATTAAATCAATTTATTTTGGATTTATATTCAAAATCTTGCAATCATCTATTAGCATAAAATCAATAAAATCATTTGTAAACTCAATAATTTTTTTCTATTAATAGATTCATAGTTTATTATTATTGGTATTTATCATTCCCACACCTTCTCAATTGACCTATGTGTCATTAACAACAACAGTAAGCATGCAATCTCTAAATTGCTAAACTATTGTTTATCAAATCCATAATCTATTTTTAGTTAACTAGTGGTAATCTTTTTACACCATCAACATCTTGTAAATTTGACATAAATTATAACATACATTGATTTATTGTACATCCACATCATTTTAACCATTTATTCCTTCCATAAATTTGAAGTGTTTGTTTGTGTTCTCACACAAACCCTCAAGGGGGAATCATCACACTCATTTTTATTCATTTGGGGCAATTTTTTTCTTCTTAATCATCAACACTCTACTTATTCTACTATTCTTTGAAATAGTATTACTTTGCAACACTATTTCAAATATGGGAAAATGTAGACACCTAAATTTCATTTAGTGTTGAAATTCATCTTAATCTATTAATAATTCTTCTTAAATTAATAAATCACATTTCTTCCCAAAATCAAATAATTGAATAATTCAACATATTGAGTAAGTCAATTAGGCACCCTTAAATACTTATTTAAATAATAAAATATAGATTTTCCATCTATTCAAAACATCTCCTACCTTTTTCTTCCTTAGCCCAGCCAAATCCACAAAATTCTCCACCTCTTATAACTCATCCCCTAAGTTGTCAATAAATTTGACTTAGCCTTATTAAATCAGCTAACCAACCCCACTCTTTTCTCAACCATTTTGAAAAGTTCTCAATCCTAATGGGTGATGACTCATTAGCCATTTTTTATCATTTGGAGCATTAAAAAAGTTCAAATGATCCTCCACCATTGGATATTTTTCCAAGCATCTATAAATAAGCTTGCAAATCTCCATTTTCAATCATCACAATCACATCACACAATCATGAAAGTAGAGCTCCACAAACAAGCAAATCAAAGTGAATAAAAGTGAATTAATCCTTCATTTTACACTAAAATTCTACTTGTTCTCTCTTTACATTGGAGGAGTGAGCACCACATACTTGAAAGAGCAAATCGAATATACATCATAATGGAGAAATCTTGTACATTCAAAGTGTAAAGTTTGTGATTATTGTTTTCTTTATTTGTTTATCTAAAATATTTTAATTTTAGATTAGATTAGGATTATTTTACTTTATTTTCATATCTAAATTTAGTTCATACAACTGGAGTGGATTTTTTCTCCATTGATATCCTAAAATGTTAGAGGTTTCCTCATTCAGGGTCTAGTGTGCATGAAATCCACATCAACATCCCCTTATTTATCACTAGAATGACGGTACTTCCATGTGTCATTCCTTAGAAGGAGTTGTATTTTTTACATTTGAGTTGCATTAGAGATACCTAGGAGAGTGACGAGGTCTAGGTCTCAATCTAGTCTTTTGGTCTCACCCTTGTCAACTCCCCAATGATCTAGATCTGCACTGGTTTTTCATGTGATACCCCAAGATTGAACACCATCTCCAGTGAGAGTGACTCAACACATTAATCAAATTATGGCTCATCCATGGTTATCTAATTTTTTTATTTTTGTTCCAAGTGATGTACATAATCTACCAAGGAATCTAGAGAAGTACCTAATTTTGTTATTATTGAGTCTTTTGATCTTTCTTATGTCTTATTTTCCATATTTTTGATACTCACAATAGTCACATGTCACTTTTTCCTAGTCATAGGGGCCCCTAGCCTATCTTACCCAATTATAGCTCTATTTTAAGACTTATAACACTAGCACCACTTTGAGGACAGTAGCATCATATGACACTAGTGTCCATTTATGGCTCTAGTTGTTGATGGGACCTTTCTCCCATGTTTGAGTCTTAACCTCTCTATGAGCCTTCTCTTATGTTTTTAATCCTTTTTTATGAATTTTTTGATAGCGAACAAGGTCTTATATTCAAAAAAAAATCTTTCTATATAAAGATCCTCACAAGGCATTTTACATCTAGTACTTACTATTCTAGCATATATCTACATAAAATCAATCAATAGTACAACTTAATACTCTGTATACTACTCAATCATCACACATATACATTACATTATTGATAAAATAATGTCCTAAGAGAAAATCATTCTATCATACCATGAAATTTGATGGTGCACATTCCCTAAGGGAGAACTACATGCAATCTAATACCCCTAACATTGGGGTTAATATAGGCAGTAGCTAAGATAATAGGGGTTCTAATCCATGCAATTATAACATCTCACAACCTATTTATTTATTTCATTTGATCCATTTATTATTTCATGTGTATAGGTATTCATTAGTATTTAAGAGGAGATTCATCCAGAATAGTTACATAGGCAAACCCCCAAATGAGATAAAACCACCTATAGGACCTCTAAAACCTCCCTTAACTTCCCTAAAATTTTTAGGTAGTCTCTACAAGGACAATAGCATTAGAATTAGACACTAGCACCACATGGCACTATTGTCCTGATATGGGCACTATTATCTTAAGCTAATTTTTAATAAATAGTTAGAAGATGAAAGGTTCCTACATTTTTATTCAGTCTTTTTCAGTTCCTTGATCTACATAAAATTTTATTTATCTCTAGATAAGTTCCTTTTCTCCTCTCACTTTCTATTTTGGGAAAGTTTAATTACATCAATAGTTTCTAGTTTTCATCCTAGATTAGCAATATACTCATCCCTTTAACTATCTAGGATTTATAATAGTAAAACCCTAATTGGTAAAAATATTTAGTGAACTAGACTTACTTTGAATATTACTTAAAACCCTATTTTTCCTTAGGGTTTACCTTCTCTCAATTTTGTGCATTAAATTAGGGTTACAAAATTCTATTTTTCTAATTTTTTGGCATAACCTAGCTAATTTAATCAATCATATATTAGGGTTTAATTTATTTAATTTAATTTATTTTGTTTCAACACAACCCTAACTCAAAACCCTATATCCATATACTAGGTCCATATTCATACAACTACTATCAATTAGGGTTTCCATTACAAATCCTATTTTCTATTACACACTTAATTCAAAATTTCTCAAATTGTGCATATATTTATGTTAAATTATATTCTACCTCCTATGTGCTTTCTCTTTCTTTACATTATTTTCTTTGGAATGTTTAAAATAGAATCTAGAAATTCTTCTACCCCTCACCCAATTTATGTACTCTTTAATTTTTCTCTTGATTATAAAAATGAATGGACTAATTTTTAAGATTTTACATTAGAGCATAATAATGACTTCATTTATAATGATGATTATGATGACTATTATTATAATGATGGACATGAGGATTACTATGAGCATGACAATGAAAATGAAAATGAGGATATATTAGATACATCATATTTTCTTTCCTCTCACTCTTCTCTTACTCCTCAAAATTAAACTAACAATATAAATCCAAAAGAACCTCTTGTTGGTAGTGATTTATTCCAATGTGATCCTAGATTTTTAACTACTTTTGCTACCTCATTATTCAAATTAAATAAAAATAAGTTCAATAAATGAAATCCACTTTTGCATGATTCATGTAAAGTAGATAGGAGAAATGTATCTTCTCTACCCTTCTCAGTTAAATTCATAAAATCATGTACCAATGATATTACATCTTTTAGCAATGCACAAACTAAGGTAGATGCAATTATTTTATCACCTTCCTTCAAATTCCAAGCTCAATGTAATGGCTTTTTACAAAAAATTAATAATGCAAATATATATAAATCTTCTTATATATATATATATATCATAATATGTAAAAAGACAACATGATTGCTACTTCTTCTACCCTTGATTCCAAAATTAAAAGTGATAATCATGATTGCATTCCACACATAGCTAGTGAACAAATGCATTCTATTACACCTACAAATGATGACACATTGCATAGTAATAAAAATTTAAAATCTTTCCCTTCTCTCTCTCTCTCTCTTAATGAGCATGCAGATGATACTTCTTATACTCTTACTCCTACAAATGAATTAAATTATGATTTTGATGAACCATGGGATATTGATGATTTTTATGATTTTTATGAAAAGGACATAGCATCTACACCTTCTATATCTTTTCCTACTTCACTTATTTCTCTTATTAAACCAAATAATAAGTCACATGTAGGAGGACACACACACACACACAATTATTCTTATATTTCATAATTTCCTACTTCACTTATTTCTCTTATTAAACCAAATACTAGGTCACATGTAAGAGGACACACACACACGCTTATTCTTATATTTCATAATTTACATTTATTTAATAATAAAGTAATTTTATTCAAGTATAATGTGATACTTCTTTACAACTTAAAAATATAAGAGATACCAATGAATCTCCCTCAACCCCCTTACTATAATAGAACCTATTTCTCAAACTAACCTAAATGAGGGTGATAGCTCATTTCGCTCTAATTAGGGCCTAGCTATCACACCTCTAAAGGTTACTAAGAGTAAACCAACCCTCTCTAAAAAATATTTCTAATACAATATACCAATGGATAAAATAAATAACAAAATTCAAGCATTAAATGAACCCCTTAATGATGATAATATACATTCACAAGTGTTAATTTACTTAATACATGTTGTGGGTGCTTTGTAATAACAAGTACACCATATCACTTTGGAGAAAATAACATTCCAATCTAGGAATAATGATAATGTAATACATGGCAACCCTATTCCATGTAAAATCTTAACTACAAGATTGTCACACAATGTTTAGATACTAGTATTCCCTATATTTGATGGGCATGAAGATCCATACTTTCACTTTCAAGATTATGAGAAAGCCATGGCTCATATTACAAATGAGTTGGCTCTACTATAGTTATTTCCAAAGTCCTTAGATAGGGAACTAAATTGGTTCTAACATACAATCCTTAGTGGTCTTTACACACATATGAGGAGCTGAAAATAATATTTCTTAGGCATTACATATAGAATAAGGGAAATATAGTCACACATGAAATGTTACCTTAATTACTTCAAGATGAGATAAAGCTAGCATCTGAATACATTCTATGGTGTAAAGTTTGTTTACATCAGCTAATTTATCAACCAAAAGATTTAAAAGTATAGTACATACTTGTCAAAGGTTTAATACATACTCTTAAGGAGAGATTAATATATCAAACATCAAAATAATTTTGGCATATATGTAATGCAACTATAACATTAGAGGTAAAATTAGGATTAATAGTTACATAGTTAGAGGTAGATTTGGATATAGAACCCTTAGACCCTCAATCATCTAATCTAGCACAAGAGACTTCTCCATTTCTAATTGAAAACTTAGTATAATAGAGACAAATGATAAATATAATCAATAAGGGCAAATAACCACTCTAAAAATCACCTTTTATAGTGAAAAGAACATAGGATATACACAATAGGGTTAAATTTTTTAAATAAGGTTGGGCCTCATGACATTTTACTTACACTATTAGATATGGAGATTATTACACTTCCTTCTACTCATCATCATTCACCACATCATTTTCACCAGGTACCACATAAGCCATGTTATCATTTTCATAAGATAAATGGACATTCAAATGATCATTGTTATGTGTTTCAAACTTGCATTGATTAGTACATCACTTGAGGCATCATAGAATTTACATAGGGGTATCAAAATCTCATTCTCTATACTCTCCCATATCACACTCTTCTATGATAGAGATATCCCAAGATGTTCCTTTTAAGGAACCATTGGTTACTCATCGTATAAACCCTATGATTTATAGGACACCTATTTATGAATAGTTTAGTATACCACAATTCCAACATATATGGTGACCATTCCACAGAGGTTAGAATGTAGCTCTAGTATGTACATAGATCAAGATATATGTGAATGACTACAAAACCAAGGGCACAATTTTAGTTCAAACACCAATAAAGATATATGGGAATAACCAAAAAAATTAAAACATGACTCCAGTATGTACACTAATCAAGATATATGAGAATAATTATAGAAATCAAAATACAAATCTAGTACATACATTGATCAAGATATTTGACATAAATCATACAGATCCTAGTGTAATTTTACCACATCAACCAATCAATTTGTTTTCTCCAGAGTTCACACATTTACACACCAATAGTGTATCACATACAACTCTATTTTTAGATTTTCCTTCTATATCGACATAGAATGAGTAGTATGGTCATTAGATCTCCATGCCATTTGGCTTCAGATATGGCATACGACACTCACATGATCTAAACATATAAATACTAAAAAATATAAGAAAACCTTATACCAATAAATATAGAATCCTAATTAATTTTACTCCATTCAAAACAAATTACAAATATTATCATTCCAAATAATCAAACCAGTAAAAACATGAGAAAAGCCTAGAGATGTTGGACATTAATTATACATGAATTAGAATTAAATTCCCCATACTTGAATCTATATGATTGAAATTTTAATATACATCATGCTTATTTATTATTAAATATCTCAAATGAAATAACATTCCATACAGAACTTGGAGCCCTAGTTATCTGCATTTACTTGTGAACTACTTCTAGTAAGAAATTAAATAGTTCAGTTGTCATGAGAATTATGTGACAAAACTATATAAATAATAAATTCATCATCTAAGGTATTTAGTGGAGTGTTTTCACCTTTAAATTTATCCATCAAGGATTATAAAGAATACACAAAAACCATCTTCGATGTAATAGTGTTCAATGGTGAATTTTCCAATTGTATAACTCTATGGGATGTCATATAGAATGTGGATTCGCATTCATGAAAATAAAGTTTATCAATCAAGAAAAAATAATTGATAGCTAAATTTATACCATTAAACATCAAAAACTACATTTTTTAGTAGCTAATCCCAAAGTGATACCCTACATTGACATATTTTAGGACCCATTCTTCATAGGGAAGGTCTCAGATGGATTTTTGCACCACATGAAACATTAAAAAAATGGTCACCTATATCTCAAGATATACTTTCCAAATATACCTAAGGCTCCCCATCGCATATGCCATGTATGATGGGAAAAGAATTAAACTATGGAGTAAATATATCATAATCAAGAATACACTTAAGAAATGGATAATTCCCAGAGAGAAATTCACCGTCAAGTCTAGAGACCCCATACTAATCACCAAATTTAGGATAGGAGTCTATATTGGAATGGCCCTACTGAATAGATTATATAGATATGATAGCATCCATTTCCTTTGAATATAATGGGCGTTGTTATTGGATTTATTAATGACTTCAAAGTTAAAATTTTCCCTAGGAAAGATAATCAGTGCCAAGCTCCAAGAATAAATATTCAAGAAATATAAAAGACCAATATGCATACATTTATTCATGATGTCTTACCTATTATATGTGGTTATGGCCACTATCTACATTCATAATGGATCACTCTAGAGCTCAGCCCTAGACTGTATCAAGAATAGGATATGTTACTTATTTTATTTCCTATACATCTATTCATATATGAGGAACATTGTTCAAATTTTCAAGAATGTTTATCCTCAAGTTTGGAAGGAAATTCATGAGTAACCCTTAGCCCAAATGTCAAAAAACATCATTAAAACATTATGGCCAAGGGGGAAATATTGGTTATACACAAACTACATGGTAATCATAGTGGTTTAAACCAAGGTTTCACATTTATGTCTCCCTAAGTATGTCCCTAAAAAATTAGCCAAACAATAAATAGTTTATCAGTTGTGGTGGAGTATTGGTGAAGATATGAAAAAGAAACATAAGAATTTATTTATTAGGTCTTCTCTAATGATTTTCCAAATTTTTTTACAAATAGGAGATACTTTGGTAAAGTGGGAAAGATCAGATAATTATACTCATTATTGTCCTTAAACCATAGCAATTGGGATCCTCATGGCCTCTTTACAAAATTATTTCATAGTCCTAGGTATCCCTTACCAACATGAGCCATATGAGCATGGTTTTATTTTATTAAATATAAAGGATGATGTTGAAATCTAGGATAGGGAACAAGTGGTTGGATTAACATAGGATCTCTTAATATCTATACAAAGAGACCCCTCCATTACAATTGAAGATGTGCACACCAGACTCCCACCTCTAAGTGGATGGGCATCAATGGATTACTGGTCCTTTGGGCCTTCCTAGCAGTCTATGGACTAATGAGAGCCATCCTAAGCACCACCACTAATTATGATGATGGGTTTTAAGAAAGATCAATAAGTGGAGGAGTCCTCCATTATTACTAATTTTCTAGAAGTAGGGTAACCAATTAACATCGACTCTTCTGACTTTGAGGATTCAAAATTTCCTATTGTAAGTGTAAATATTGTCACCATAAGTCTGTATGTTTCATCATCCACCACTCAACAAACTCCTCCTCTGATTGAAAATACAAAACTTTAATATAACATAAAGATGAAATCTCCCAAGGATGCTCTTCAATTAGTGGTTTTCCTTGTAAGTTCAACTATGGGGACATCATCACAAGATAAGTTTGTGGATCAAGGGGAGATGGTAGTAGTGTAAGAAGGACTAGTTCCTTTAATTAAACACCTTGAAGATGAATATGAGGGTGAATAACTAGAAAGATATAAGGTATTAAGTCTATAGGGAATCAAATAAAAATCACTAATAGAGGCTAATAAATTAAGTGAGGTCACTACTACTATGGCCACTACTGCTTCACTTTATTTAGTTTTTATTATTTATTTAGTTGTTGTGGTTAATTTAGTCCTTATTGTCCCAATTGTTCACATTATTCTTATTATTTCTTTAGTTCCCATCATTTTTATATCCCCAATTTTTTCCTTAATTCCTATTTCCTCTACTTTTCTTATAACTACTTCAATTAATATTGTCCTTATTGTTTATAAGACTATGAAACTCTATTTTAAGAAAATTATGGGAGCCCTTATAAGTGCTCAATTTCATGTTTCCTCTACTCATTTTGGTTTTCCAATTCCTTAATCTATTATTACTCAAAGTACTTTTATTATTTCATCTACAAGAACTAGTAGGAAGAAGGCTACATATACAATGCACCCAATGCCTCATTTTGGTAATGCAGACTGGAACAAAACCATCTTCCCTTTCTTACTAGATCCACTACAAGTAGATTCATTAATGTAATCTTTAGGGTATCTATTGTTAGAGGTTTCTTCCTAAGATACTAAGCCCTTATACCTTGGGTAACTAGTGATCCCATAGTGGGTAGTAGACTTGAACACCCAGGTTACACAGAGGCCTAATTTGATAATAATATAGCTTCCCATTTTGAGATCTATTTTTGATAAATCAATAAGATCCATCTAGAGGATCAAGAAGATAAAAATAGAATATGAATCTGGTAGGGGTTCAATCCTCAAGAAAAGGTAAGATGTTTTCCCTCTATCTAAAAGAAATAATAGGATAACTAAAGAGTCTCCCTATAATGAGGATTTTAAATCCTATTTCTAGACCCACACAAATATTTTTTTATAATTACACATAGGAACAAAGTAATTCAATAAAAAGATACAACAAAAGTTGGATCAGATCTAAGATAGATATAAAATTATACAAGTTCATGGGGAGATTGAAATTGATAAGTAAGAGGTATTTTCCACAATGAGTCAAATTATGAAACATGGTTTCAAGATTCAACATTTTTAAAAGGTTTTTAAAATGGGTTAGTAAGCTAAGTGGGCTTAATCTTGGAGGAAACTCCATGGTTAAGCATGCTTGAGTTAGAGTAGTACTAGGATGGGTGACCTCTTGGGAACATCTAATGTTTCACCCCTATGAGCATCACCTAGATGCAATTAGTGATAAGTTAACCATTAATTATCATAAGAGATGGGTTTATGTGAACCACTACTCGTGAAACATGAGTCAATGAGTTTGACTCAAAAAACTACACAATTGAGTCCTAAAACCATGTTTCATAATTTGACTCACTATGGAAAATACCTATTACTTATCAATTGATGATCTTAAGGGCTCTATAATGAATGGTTCATAAGTAATGAAACTTTCTAAAGGTTTTTCAAATGGGGTAGAAAGATAAGTGGGATTAATCCTAGAGGAAAATCCATGGTTAAGTGTGCTTGAGTTGGATAAGTACTAGGATGGGTGACCTCCCAGGAATGTCAAATGCTTCACCCTTGTGAGAATCACCTAGATATAATGAGTACTAAATAGACCATTCATTCTCATGAGAGATGGGTTTGTGTGAAACACTACTCATGAAACATGGGTCAATGAGTTTGACTCAAAAAACTACATAATTAAATCCCAAAGCCATGTTTCATAATTTGACTCAATATGAAAAATAGCTCTTACTTATCAATTGATGATTTTAATGGGATATATAATGAATGGTTCATAAGTCACAACACTTGCTAAAGGTTTTGAAAATGGATTATAAATCTAAGTGGGACTAACCCTAGAGGAAACTCCATGGTTAAGTGCACTTGAGTTGGATAAGTACTGGGATGGGTGACCTCTCATGAATGTTGAATGCTTCACCCTTACGAGCATCACCTAGATGTAATGAGTACTAAGTTGACCATTCATTCTCATGAGAGATGTGTTTGTGTGAACTACTAATCATGAAACATGAGTCAATGATTTTGACTCAAAAAACTATGTAGTTGAATTTTAAAACCATGTTTCATAATGAGATTGAAAATGATGTCCATAATGTATCTCTTAGGTTATCTAATGTTCTAATAACCATTGATTAGATAAAAATAGAATTGTCTCCCCATATAATTAAGACATAAATTATTTAATTCTTTTAAATCAAGTAATAATAAATTAAAATTCATTATGTTATATAAACTTATAAGGCTTTTATCCATCTAGATCTGATGACACCACTTAAAGCAGCCAATGATCTCAATTTGGTGGTAATTATAATGTAAGAAGCCTAAGATTGGGTATCAAGAGTACAAGCCTTCATCCCAAAGCTAACAGAGCATGATAAATGGGTTCTAAAAATCTTGGGAGTTAAAATTATCTTAGGCTAGAGACCCTTCTGGTAAATTAATGGATAGGAGCAATTTTGATAAATTAATCCAATAAGTATATACTAGTTTCATGTAGAGTCTTTAGGGATGTACATTGGAAAAAATTGAATAAGAACTAAGTTTTAATAGGAAGAAGGTAACTAAAGTGGAAATATTTTAGGTGGAATTTAGAAACACTAAGTTTGAGCACACACATTTATTGTAAAAAGTCAGTATGGTACATAGGACATCACTTTTGAACATGTATGCAATCAAACTTCAACCTGTTATCCAATACAAACATTAAAAGGATTTAGAGGCAAAGAAATAGGCCATGCCTACATCATCAAGCTCAACTCCACCAACTAGTTCAACTCATATAACCACTTTAGTCCCTTCGACTACTTCAAGTACTATGTAGGCCCCAACTTTAATTAAACCTTAATTTTCTTGGGTTA
Organism: Torreya grandis; assembly: GCA_037957365.1. Taxonomy (NCBI): domain Eukaryota; kingdom Viridiplantae; phylum Streptophyta; class Pinopsida; order Cupressales; family Taxaceae; genus Torreya; species Torreya grandis. The sequence continues at coordinate 5,749,979 of JARHVA010000139.1, forward strand.
ATTTATATGTATTTTACATATAAATTGACAAAATTAAATAGAGTTTATTATTATTTCATGAGCACATTTAAGAGTCAACTGAAGGATTTAGTAACATGCACATGCTATTATGTTTTGTAATAATGAGTCTTATTTTAAGATGCAGTTTTGGTTATCTTTAATTATACATGTAGAGTTTACATCTAATTAGAAATCTCCTTCTGACTACAAACATGTAATTTAGTACTTTTCATGGATTTAGAGTATGAGGTGACATGTCCCCAAATCTATATATACTTTTAATTCTCTCATTTCTAAGAGAGTTGAAAATTTCATTAATATAAGAAGAATTTTTTTGATTTTCATGCAACTATGTTATGTATTTCTTCTCTAAATCTATGTGATTAATTGTGTTTTATTTTCCTATTGGTTTATTTAGTAATTCAAAAGTGTTCAAACACTAATTATAATTCCTTATTGTTATTGATAGTGTATGTTGATATAATATTTTCAATATCTATTAGATGATTGGTAAGCATTATTAATTTTGTGTAATAAGGTTGACTATTTCTTTTCTCTAAATGTGTAGAAGTGTCTTTGATGGTATAAATTTATAGGAGTGAGCAACAAATAACTTATATACCTTCCTGAATTGAGCTATAATATTTTATTACAAGGTTTTACAAAAGATATTCTCAATGAAAGTAATGTTTAGTTTAAGTCTTAGAGTATACTATACCATTTAACCTCAAAATCCCTCACTATGTTTGTATATGTGCAAGAAATAACTTCTAGCTGCAAGCATTATTTTATGACACTTTTCCATGAAATATATTAGCTTGGAAGTAATCCATGTATGATCAAAAAATCCTTCATTTATGTTCTACTCTCCATTTTTGGAGTTTATTTTAGAAATCTACCCACTTTATAAAAAATTTCCATCCATCCAACTCAAATAGGTTTCAATTTATTTTAGGTTTCATCCACCCATACACACCCAATTAACAACATGCATGCTTATCCAACTATTACACCACCCAATTGTTTAACCCATACCTATAACTCATGCCCTCGAGTGGAGTTTTCCTCTATTAAGATCCTAAAATGTTAGAGGCTACTTCACTCAGGGTCTAGTGTGCATGAAGACCACATCAACATCCCATTATCTAGTGATATAAGGAGGGTACCTATGTGTATTATTCCCTAGAAGGAGTTGTCTTTTTCACATTTTAATTACACTAGAGACACCCAGGAGAGTGAGTAGGTCTAGGTCTCAATCTAGTCTTTTGGTCTCACCCTTGTCCACTCACTAAATATGCAGATCTGCATTAGTTGTTCTTATGATACCCCAAGCCTAAACACCATATCTAGTGAGAGTGTCTCAACACATTAATCAAATTATGGCTCATAAATGGTTATCTATTTCTATTATTATTTTTCAAGTGATGTGCATAATCTACTAAGGAATCTAGAGAAGTACCTATCTTTTTTCTTTCCCATGGGAAGAAGTATAGCTAAAGAAAATATCAAGTATTTTAATGCTACCTTGAGATAAATGAATGTTATTAATGAATATGATGCATTCAGGATTTTCTCATTCATATTTTAGGATGTCATAAATGACTAGTACCTCAACTTACAAGAAGTTTCAATTACTTCATGGGATGATTTTCAAAATACTTTTCTTGCTCAATTTGGGTAGGTTACCAACCCCAGTATAGTATATCATCACTTCACAAATATTAAGAGGGATCCTAACGAGTCAATCCATGATTTCAACACTAGGTTATAGAAGATGTACACTTGGGTGAATAATACATATAATCCATTAGAGGCTTTAGCACTAGAGATGTACAAGAATTATTTGGACTTGATCATTGTAGTTTTTTTGTGAAGGGTGACTACTATAAACAAATTAGCTTTAACTTATGATGAGGCTATCAACATTGATAGGCAACTTAATCCTCGGGTATTAAGAGTTCCTAGTCTAATTGCTAGTTTTCCAACCTTGAATTTAGTACCTCAAGTGAATTGAAAGGTTCTTACGTATAATCAGAATTAGTTGTATGCATTACCTCCTCTAATGTTGATGACACCAAATCATAATTATGGATTTTTAAACAACCACATACATATGAAAAATCATTAGTAGAATCATCATTCAATCCTAGTCAACATAAAAGCCACTAAGAATGTAGATTATGCCAAGGTAAAATTGGATTCTATGTAAAAGATGGTTCAAAAGTTAAGTAATGACTTTTTAAACATGAAAAATAAGATGGTAAATATTGTAGGGTAAAATAATAATCAAAATTTTGGGTTTTCAACATATAAAAGGAATTGTAATAAGCATCTAAATAATAAGAAACAACATAAGCTAATAAATTGCTAAAGATCAATATAACAGAGATAATCTTATCTTATTGGTGAAGTGTTCACAACACATCACAACATGGTGAACTTGACTATGTTGAGTTTTGTACACATTCAAAATCTTCCAAAGAGAAATGGTGAGGCAGGATTTAATTAATAATCCACCAAAATCACCCCATGCTCCCAGTTACTCAAACACATCTATGGTATTCAAATATCATGAGTTTTCTTTTCCAAGTGAATATGATAATGAACCAGGATAATTCAGATGAGGTACATGCTTTCTAATAGTTTAAAATAAGTAATTAGAATTTCAAGAACAATAAAACATTCACCATGTCTACTCCATTGAACAATATGACTATTCCCCCAAATTTGAAGGTTGATAATAATCCACCTTCCCCAAAATGGAGTGATTAGCCTCTTAACACAAAAACCTAGGGTAAATGAGGATATAATATAATTGAAGATATGAATAAGATAAAGGCAAACATAACCCTTCATGAGTTGTATTAGATTATACAACAAAAGGAGATCTTATGGAATTATATCATAAAGAAGTACATTATGGACAAGCCAAAATCCACTCATATGAATGTCATCTACAAAAGCAAGCTAGAAGTTCCTCCTCTCTTGTTAACTATTATAACATTTTATAATAATATACGTAACTAATTAGTTGATTCAAGAGATTCATCTACAGTGATGCCAACATCCATCTATCAGAATCTCAAATTAACTCCAAGCCTATTTAAGAGGATGGTTTCACATTTGGATAAGATAGTAGTGCTCATGGTCAAGGAATTAAATAAAATTAATATTTAGGTTGTATCTAATCCATGTGTATATATTACTATGTTTGAAACACAATGGCTGAGAGGGGGGGTGAATCAATCTTCAAAACTTTTACAACTTTACCTTATCATTCATGAACTATCAAAACAATATACTAAACTAGTAACATATTAATAGCCATGAGCATGAGAGAATAGCATAACACACATAACACTTATTTAAGAGGGAAAAACTCAAGGGAAAGAAAACCCATTTATGATTCAAATGGACTACTATCCTATAAGTCACACATTAATATTTAGTGAAGCACCAACTTCACTTGGAGCACCAACCCCAACTAACCAAGCACCAACTTGACTAAGTTTTAGAAAAAACCCAATTTCAAGGAAGAATTATCCCCCTAAATGACTTATCACCAAATTATACACCACAAACCTTTTATCACCTTTAATATATTATGATCTCCTTCTTTAGCTCTTCACACACTTTTATCCTTCTCAAACTGGTGTATAGCCTTCTTTGATCAATTAGGTCTCTTCAAAATAGATTAGGTAATTTGATATTGAAATCCATATATATTACCTATATTATACCTTCATGATAGTTTCTATATGACTTATTTATGGTCTATAATACCTCCTTTATCTCTTCAAAATTTTATTTCTTCTACTTCAACTCTCATACGCTCTTACTATCCAATTAGGCCTATTAGACCTTGTTCTTATACTAGGCTCTTAGCCATACACCTCTTGGTTATCCATAAACACTTTATCACTTATATTTTCAATTAAATATGCCTTATAACATGATAAAAACATGAATAAAATATTAAAATTGGTTGGTCATAGTGTATAGGACCAAAATCCCTTTTTAGGCCTTTATTAGCACATGTTACCCTTTGAACTCTTTAGAGCACTATAAAAATTCTAATAAAAAAGGATCATATCAAAAATAACCCAAATATACCTTATCAAACTTCAATTTATTCCCATAACATCTTTTAGTTCTAACCACCACTTGAACCTCTTCTAAAAAAATTGTTCATACTAGCCCTGTACATACCCAGAAAGTTTGTCTTGAATAATTGAAGCATAAGAACAATTTTGAAAAAAAACCATTGTAAAAAATAACACGTAAATAATATTAAATGTATTATGATAATCACCATGTGCTTTATACTTCTCAACTCATTGAAAAAGGACTCAAACCCTTCTCTACAAAGAGCCCACTCAGAATTGCCAACTAGCCTCAAAACATAGTCATGGAAACATGAATTTATAACACATGAAAGAGCATACTCAATAACTTAAAATTAATTAATATGATATTATAAAATCCTTATAATTCAATCCAAAAAATATATAATAATCTCAAATATTAATATTTATCTTGCAAACCAATATCATGACCTCATTGTATACAAACCTCATTGAGTTAGACAAGTCAACTTAAGAGCAACTTTTTACTATATATAATAAACTCCAAATAGTATATACAATATTAACATGTATTATAGGTCTTTAAAAACATCTTAATTCATTTTTATTCATCCCTAATCTATTTTAACACATCCCTAATCAGCGTCTCACTTCTGCCTGGTTTTTTCATTATTTGCACCATTAGGGTTTTTAGTGATATTTCAACATTTATGACTAGTTTGTCACACCTGAGGGATATAAATTTATTATAAAATACATGTACATAAACTAAAATTTTAAAATATTTTCCTCTAATTATTTTTATACTTTGACTTGGTCAACTTTGACTACTACAATAAATCTCCAATAAATAAGGCCTTTTATGTAGGGTCTACTCATTTAACTAATAAACAAACCACACTTGGAGGTTCTTGTGAGAGTTATCTACATGATCCAATAAATTAAATATCTATACCAAACCATTATAATCACTTTATAACAATATATTTCACATCAAGTCATTATTAGGGTTTTAGAGAGGGTTAACACTATTTTTGGTGTTAATGATTGTTCATAAAAGATTGACCCTAATTTACAAAAATAATTCCTAGAGATATTATATATGACCCTTACCCATATATAATTAATATATTAGGTTCCCATGAAAAGGTTACCTGTTCCAATGAACACTTAAAAGTTCTTCTCAGGTTGAGAACCCTTCATTCTGTGTGCATGAGAGACCTCAAAACACTTATTCTTTCCTTAACCTTCAAATTTTGACCTAAAAATTGTTAAAAATACTTGAAAAAAAATTAAATATATATTTAAATGTACACATACTCATTCTTTCCTTGCAAATTGATCCTGATACCCCATCTAGGCACCATCTCTCTCTTTGCTCTCTAGGCCTTTGACCTACAAGTCACATTAAACCTTGAAACTGACCTTCTAGCCACTTTAAAAGATATAAACACATCATATAAATTTCATATAGACTCTTACCATTCTCAACCACTTCCATACATTATTAATTTTCCTTAACAATACCTCATAAGGTCAGGTAGGTTCTAGAATTAGTCTAGTTGCATGCTAGGTTTATAGGTCCTATCCCTATGTAATCACCTTAAAACAAACCTAATTTATCCAATGCCTCATATTCATTCTCAATAAACTATATAAATCCTCTTATTCCTCTATGTATATATCTCTCTAGGCCACCATGCTCCTTCATGCACAAGACTAGGCATCCTATGCACAAGCCTTCTCAAATATCTTGCTAGGTTCAAACACTTGATAACTTTGTCAAATTGTATTGAAACACTCTTTTATGATTATAAAACTTTATCACATTCCATATATGTTTCTCAACCAATGTCATACCTCTCAATGATGCAATCAAACAAAAACATTATTTAATGACCTCATGAACAACCTTTGACATCAATGAAAATTTCAATGTCAAACCTTAACAACATAAACAAAGCTCACCAATATCCCCATTTTTAATTGATGGAAAACCATACTAAAAATTGATCATCCTCATGTCCTCATTCTGGTATTTCTCCCCCTTTTATATAAATGACAAATTGATGTATGCAATTTTTTGGATCACACTCCTTACAACTAAAATACTTAACACATAGAATTATGAGTTTATGAGACATAAAACAAACATGATCCCCAATATACATGCATACCTTATTATAAAAAATAACCTATTTTTTTATCTAATGAGCATGATTGTCCACCCCTAAGTACTTAGCTTATTCAATGATTTCTAGGGGTAAGAATTACACCTAATTCCTAACTTAGGTGTTCAAAGGTTACATTTGGAAGTGGTTTAGTCAAGATGTCTGAAATTTGATCTTATGTAGAAATATATTAAATTTTGACACTTTATTCACTTACCTACTCTTTTATAAAATGATACCTAATAGGAATGTGTTTGGTCCTTGAGTGCATGGCAGGGTTCTTTGAGACACTTATATCATGTGTATTATCACAATAAATAGGGATATGACCATCATATTCTAACTTGGAGTCTTTTAGGGTTTGTTTCATCCATAGGACATGGGTAAAATATGAATATGCTACAATTTGCTTAGTCTCACAAGTGGACAACACTACTGATGGTTATTTCTTACTTATCCATGAAACTAGGCACCCACCTAGGAAGAAGGCTAAGGAAGTGGATATAGGCACAACCATATGATCTATTTAGTAGGGCCATTATAATACAGACTCCCATCATAAATTTGGTGATTGGTATAGGGTTTATGGATTTGAGGGTGATTATGTCTCCAAGAATTATCCATTTTTTAAGTGTATTCTTAGTTGTGCTAGATTTATTTAATATTTGAAGTATATTCTCATCGTATGTTGTGTCTTTGGTGGATATCCTTAAGTATATCTAGAAAACATATCTTAAGATAAAATCAACCATTATTTTATGTTTCATGTGGTATGAAAATCCATCTGATACCTTCCCTATGAATAACACGTCTCAAAGTAAATTGATGTAGGGCATCACTTCAAGTTTAGTTTCCACAAAATTTATTTATTGATATTTCAATGGTATAAAGTCATCTACCACTTGTTTTGTCTTGATTTTAAACTTTATTCACATGAATAGGTGCCCATATTCTCTATCACATCCCATAGATCTATATAACTATAAAATTCACCATTAAACACTATTACATAAAAGATAATGCCCATGTATTCTATAGAATCCTTGATGGATAACTTCAAAGGTGGAAACACTCCCCTAAATACATTGGATGATAGAGCTATTATTTATATGGTTTAGTCAGGTAATTCTCATGATAACTCAACTATTTGATTTCTTACTAGAAGTAATTCACAAGTACATGCAGATAGTTAGGGCTTCAAGTTCTCTATGGAATGTAATTTAATTTGAGATATTTAGTAATCAATAAGCATGATAACTCTTCAAAGTTCAATCATATATATTTGAGTATAGGGTCTTTAATTATATTTCATGCACCATTAATGTCCAATGGATCCAAGCTTGTTTCACTTGTTTAATTTAAACTTTACAACTTACTTTGGCAAGTATACCATGTAGACTTTATATATATGTAGAAGAATGTCACACTATTATCCTGGATAAGTGTCACCCTATCACTACTTTTGTAAACAATCAACTATGCCATGTAGAGTGCTCTCAGAATTTGGGTGTTAAAACTTTCGTTAAAAATGAATTAGCCAAATTTCATAATGCCTCATATTTGAGAAATATGAAGAAAAAATTTACAAAAATAATTATGAAAATACCCAAATATTAAAAGGATGTAAATGTTTGGAGATGTTGACAGTCATTACAAACAAAAGTTATAAAGATAAAATATTATAACAAACAAAATTTCCAATGAGAAAATTTATGATAGACAAAATTTACAATGAACAAAAGTTTTGATCAATAAAAGTACATGAAGGTAAAAGCTCTATAGACAAAAGATGCTAAGACCCAAAATTTGGGATCCATGAAAGACATGAAGAGACAAAATATGCAAGATGTAAAACTCAAAAAAGCCAAAAGTTTTGATGAAAAAAGTTGTGAAGTGCAAAAATTCTAAGGGCCAAAAGTTTTGAATACCCAAAAGTCCATGACATGCACAACTTGTGAAGTACAAAATGTGCAAAGTTTGAAACTTAAGATTTATAGTTTATAATTATTGTACCTATTCAAAAACCTATATATACACCAAAACTCATAAAAACCATTAATAGTTTAATCCAAATAAATCACATAAATAAAAACCTAGATAATGAGAAAATTGCTAATTACATTTATGTTGAATAACATACTCAACAAGAATCATCAATGTGAGAAAAAATAACTTTAAAGAATTGAATATAGCTAAGCACACATATAAATGCCAATGAAAATGATTTTCAAATTAGAATTAGGACATTCATATTCAAATAGATCCCTATTCAAAAAAAGGAAAGAATGGGATGGCTTGAGTACAACAAATACTGACTCATAGGGGTAATACTCAAAATATTGATTAAAAACTATAAATCAAACATGAATCACACCAAAAAATAATAATTAAATCAAAAATGTGAAAAATATTGCTGATAATTCATGCAACATACTAGCTTTACTCATACCTCAGATCTATGTGTGATGAAGTGATTCTCTTTTACCCTTGGTTTGAATATTTTTAGAAAAGATTTAGAATAAAATGTAGTTTTCATTCTGGTTTATTTGAATCATATTAAAACTAAGGATGTTCGGGGATTACTCTATTTATATCTAGGCATCCATATCATTGAAAAAGATACCTTTGATTTCTCTTCTTTTTCCCCTTCATAAACTTGAATGATACATGATACATTGATATTATTTCATCATGTCAGTCTTTGATCAACTTTAAATTTTCTTTATGTTTATTAATCACTCTTTATATGCATTGGTTCTTTTTTTTAATAATACAAATTTGAAAAGGATGGTAGAAATCACTGAGTTGGTGTATGTGAAAACTTGTTTTACTAGAGTGTCCTTCCAGTTATATCCATATCAATTGTTATTACCTCAAACAAGTATTAACATAAAAGTGCATTTGATCCATGGAAATGAGAAAACTTTCTAAATTTGTATCAACTAATGAGAGAAAATTTTATATACCTGATAATAGTATTCAATTGTGATATAACCATGGTTAATTTTTCATTGCATACCTTATTTTTGAAAATATCAAACACAAAAATGTAAATCCTATTAATAAACTAGTTTGTGTGCTCCATTTCATGTTCTTCCCACACTTCTTCTCTCTTTTAGAACCTCCCTCTTAGATTTATATAAAATCAAGCATGGATAATAGATCTAGTGAATTATATTTAACTTAGTCATACCAGAAGAAGACGATCAAATTGCCATGAAATAAAAGACATCTATTCTAAAAAGTAAGGAACTAAACTAAGGTAATCAAAATGCTCAAATAAGGAAAAACTAGTCTAGAAAGTATGAAAACTATTATAATGAGATCAAATGATAGAAAGAAAGAAAAAAATAACTATGAAAATAGTAAGCCTAATTTACTCTTACCTTTACCGCTGCACTTGTTGTCACTCAGTAACATATCCAGATGGTACATCTATGAAGTAGTGCTTCAAAAAATTCCCATTGATTGAATATGTTAATTTATTACCTTATAGGTCCCTTAAATAGAAAGCATTATTTACCAAGATTTATGATATATGATAAGGTATGATCCATAGGGGGTAAACTTTTCATGTTGTCTTTACTTCTCATGAGCTTTATCCCATAAAATCATCAAATTAGATATTTTGAATGCTTTAAACTTTGATCTTTTTTTGAACCATCTCTTGACTAGGTTTCGATTCTTATTGAAATTATGTAAATATTCCATCCTTGAGTCTTCCATTTCTATTATATCAAACAATTGAGACTCTACCTTCTCATTGGGTTCCATGTATTCCTACATAAAATTATGTGTTGGTAGCTTAAGCATAATTAGAAATACTAATTGTCATCCATATACTAGAAAGTATGGAAAATACTTGAGGGCCCACTTGTATTGTTAACTCACCAAACTATACCCTTAGGAGAATATTATTCAGACCTCTCCAAGTTTGGGTTAACATGGGATTAGTCCAAGGTTGTGGGTGACCTGTGGATAGACTAAACCTCTAGTTTATGGGGCTAGTTCCCTTAGTGCATCAATTGAGCTCAATTCCTAAGACTACTAACTTTTTGGGGTGAAAAGGGAGAGAGGAAGATGAAACAAATCCTAATACAAAGGGAGGTGATGTATAATAATGTCTTATCCACTCTAATTGATCTTTGATCAACACTTTGTGAACCAAATAAGGACTAGTAACTAAAACAAGATTTATAATGGGATCCTAAGCATTAGTACTTCATATGAAGGCCATGTAGATTATTGAAAATTGAAGGTGATGGATAAGAGGTTTGTTTTAAGGTACTATCAACTAGGTTATACTTTAAAACACAATCACCAACACTTGACACATCACATGACCTACATAGAATAACATCCTAACAACTAAGTGAGGATAAGGACCTGCAAAAGAGAATGAAAACCAATTTTTAAAATCAACAAACACATAACATACTAAGATTGTAAGGAAATATTAAATATTCATTATTTATTGATCCAAAAGGTTTACAATATATAATTTGGGAAAAGTTTAATCATACCCAGCCAAGGGATTAGTACAATGGACTTAAAGCCTCAATTTATAGAAGAAAATAAGGTTATATAAGGGAATTTGATGTGTAAAAGTCATGTAGAGTCCATAATGGTCATCATTCACTTTATAAAATAGTTACAATCATCCCTCCATGCTCTCTCTATGCCTTTCCTAGGCTGGTTGGTGTCTTTAATGAGATTTTGGGCATGAAAGTGGAGTGGTGGAGGATAATTCAATATTGGTTGACCCCATGAAGAGAATATACACACCAACCTAGTGAACTCCATCTAATTTTAATATTTATAAATGTGCATTATGATCTAACTAGACTCTACAAAGCATTAAGTAACCCATTTCCCTTTTGCATGCCAATAAGGTTTGGAAAACTAACCTATCCTCCATTATAGGGATGATAAGTATGCTTGATCACCTTAATTATGTAATTAAATGATTTTCATGACCATGATATTACTCCTTTGGCAGCCCTCTATGCCAATATTCATCCTTCCTTATTGACCATATAGGCCTATTAGGCAATTAGACTTAGTGACTTGATGTTGACTACTTGGATGACCATGAGACCTAAATAGTACCTTGAGAATAGGTTAGTGAGTATGATTTAGGTCCAATATATAATTTTAAACTATGAATTTTATCTCCCAAATAGTTCACACTTGTGACTTAGCTCATTTAGGTGACTAGGTCATCTCTCACTAGCACTTACAAACTGGCTCATTGGTGCATAACTATAAGGTTATTTATAAGAATAATTATGACTAGTTTATAGCTCAAGAGTGTGGAATACCCCACATACTAACTTACCCAATGATATAAAACATTTCACCAAGATCTTCACCTTCGATTCATCCCTAAACCTTGCCAAAATAGTGTTTTTGATGGATCCAAACAACTACCCATACAAAATAATTCCATGAATCAGACCTCCTCAGAGTGAATCATGATTTTTGGGTATCTTCAAGACCAATTTATGGAATTTTAGTTCAAACATCTTAATTTTTCATCCATTAGGTCTCTATTAGGGTTTATTTAGGGTTTTAGTGGCCTACCGTATTAACAATGGTTATTAAAATATAGGCCTTAAAACCAATTTTTTTTTCATGTATCTTTATCCCATATACACCTTCAAAAATATTAAAATTATTTTGGTCCCATGCACTTTTTATGATGAGTAATGAGTGAAAGTTGGCATCCTTTAAACTCTTTGCTAAGAATTATGTGTGGGATGTAGTGTTAGGGACTGTTTATAGAATTTAGATCATAAATTAAACTCTTTATTCCATGGATATTGAGTGAAAATGTGTCCCCAACTCCCCCTAGTATCATTGGGCTTGATTCATCTTTTTATGCAAGATATGAGTGTTTGAGTTGGCAGCTTGACATGTTAGATTAGGATAATAGAGCTTGATAGGGGTAGTGAGACCAAATATGACACTTTCTTACCTCCCACTAAATAGAATACCTTCTTTAGAACCTAAATCATACCTATACACCTATTAATTACCTTAGGTCTACCATGGGGTTTGTATATGCCAAAAGGAGGTAGTTGAGGTTTTGAGGCCTAAGGGTGGTTTTAGGCCTTACAAGATTAGACTAATTTTAAATATATTGAGTCATATATAAGTATTCATTGATGGATTAAAATTAACTATATAATCCCTTTACACCTAATCTCCACCTTTTACACTTTTCCTCATCTACCTTGACCCCATATCTACCCCTTTCTCTTGTAGGCCTGGCCTAACCATCACTACTCAGTCCGAGTGTTTAGACCAGTTGGTGTTAGAGACATAAAGTAGGATATTATCTCCTTATAAAATAATTATGGGGTTATAAAATCATATGATGTGTTGTCATGGTCTGGTAACATCTTTAACATATGACTTCCTTCAACCTTGCTCTCTGCATATCTCTCATACCTTTGCCTAGGGTTTATAAATAATTAGGCTTGTGTAGCCCTAATGGCTTGGTTTAGTGCATTATTTACTCAAATTGAGACTCTTATCATATTTTAAACTTTTTTTATGAATTCCTCACTTCTCCCTCTAATTTTTTTATACCTCAAACAACCTTCAAACATGTAAAGGTCTTCAATTCCTATGAACATGCCTGCACATGTCAGTTTTAGACCTAATAGGCTTAATTAGGATATTAAGCCCTCTCTTTATTATCTAAAAATATTAAATAACTAAATTTAAACTCATATATTTAAGAAAAAAGTCATAATATCCTATTTTTACTCTCTTAGTAGTCACTTGTATGCAAGGTTCAACCCATTTCCCTTACTCTACTTGTTTGCCTGTAGGTGCCTAATAGGTCTAATTAGCCTGAGACTATGAGTATAGACCTACTTATTTTTTAAAAATTATGGGGTAATATTTATCATTTTAATAAAAAAATTATCATCTTCATAGACCCATAAAACTTCCTAACCACTTTCAATTTAATCACTTTAGTCTCTATGACTATCTATAGAATAATTGACATCTTTGGCTATGTGAGAGAGTGGGATTTTCCCATTCATGACAATATTATCTCCATTTAAAAAACATTTATAATCCTTTATATGGGGTTTATTAATGTCAATTTACTCTTATTACCTTGAATACACCCTAAAACAAGATAAATGTTCAACTTGTCTTCCATTTATAGTCAGGCCTGTAGGATACAATTGTGTGTTTTTGACTATATGAGCCCATTTGAGAGGTGGTTTGATGCTCCATTATTTACTTAGGTTTCATCATAATTTTTATGACCCTCCATTATTAATCTTACCTCGTGTACCATTTTAACCTCATCATTTTATTAGTGTTTCTTCAACATTACAGCTATAGTCTTATGTGTACTTAATAGGAGTCTTGGCTGAGCTTGTCTTCTTAAGGGATGAGTTGAAGGTGTTGATCCTTATTTAAACCTATTATATTCATATAAAATACTTATTAATAGGTATTTATGACTCCCCATGAATTATTAAATGCTTTCTATACCCCATCCCAATAGTCAACACTCCATTGTTCCATTTGCATAGTAGGTCTATAGGTAAGAGGAAATGAGGAGTATGAGGTAAATAGTAAATAACATGACCATGAGATTAAACCCATGAATTTTTTAACATAACTTGATGGTTCTCCATAACCATTATAATGACACTTTGTTTACACTTACAAGGAGATCACATTATATACATGATAGTTACATTAAAGCAGGGATTTGAAGGAGTTGTTTGGTATAATGAATTATATGAGTGTTTATTATATAAAATGATGAATTTAATGTATATAATATCCCATTATATAACCTAAAATGATCATTCACTTCCATTTTCATGCACTGAAGGCTCTACAACATGAAGAGACACTGCATGTAACCTACAAATGTGACAACATGGAGGTTTTATTACTCTCTAAGACTCACACACATGAATTAATTATTGATTATGGTGTATGAATGTTTTGTATATCCTTGAGAAGGCACCCAAATTTCCATTCCTCTTTCATCATGCTCAGAAAAGGAGAAAATGAAGCAAATTGGAACCCTACCTTGATGGATGAGACATTGTGAGTCCTTTACCTTATTAATGATTGTTCATAAAGGAAGGAGAGGAAATATAAGAAAAATTACAATAATATGTAATCCAAATAATGTACCTTATTTTTCCCAAATCTTTTCCTCACCTTCTCTCTCTTATCTATACTAAATAAAAACTTGATTAGCTTTTTTGAGATGCCTAAGAGCTCGACGGAAGAAGGGGATCAATTTTTGACTTATTTGACTTGATAGATCATGGATTATTCCATATGATGTATTAAATAAGTCCCCTCTACATATTTTTTACCTCTTGTGATCATGACTATACTATACAAATCTATATAATTCTAAAAGTACCTATAACCTACAACTCTCTTGCATTTTCTCAAATTTCAGTTCTTGAAATGTAAAAAGAGGATGAGAGAAGGGAAAATAGAGGTAAAATATTCTTTCAAATCATATATTATTGGTGGGGAAGCTGAAAATTCATATCTTCACATGTGTGGTGCCCTTTTGATGAATGGAAAATGTGTTTGACTTCTAAAATAGACCTTTTTATGCATAAAAACACCTTGTCATGACAATAAGATGGTAATGAGACATTTTTAAGACACCTAATTTGAATTTTAAACCTAAAAATATCTTATTATATAGGATTATAATATTAAGGTTAGCTCACAACATGCTTGAAAATCATTTGATGACCTTTGGAGCTTATTTGAGCTTGAAACATACATGATAGATAAAATATAGGGAATGACCTTGAATACATAATTAGACTTAAATTAAAGGTTAAAAAATGGATTTTTAACCCCTATATCATGATAAAAAAAGGTCACTTTTCAAGAAATGGCTAAAATAGGCCTAAATGCCATGAGAACTAGCAACCTTAATCTCTACAAATGACTTTAGATTCTAATAAAGAACCTTAACTTTGTCAAACAAGGTTTTGGACATTATTTAGGCCTTAAGAGGGACTTAACACCCCTATAATCACCCAAGAACCACCATGATAACTTAGTACATCATCTAAAGACCCAATACAACTATGACATGATGATCGCTTAAGTAATGTCTAGCACATACTGACACCTTAAACAATGCTAAAAGGCTTAAAATGAGACTAAAAGATGACATAACAAGGCATGAAAACCAACATGTATCAGCTTAGAGGGGTCTCATGAATAAGTTTTTGATTATAGGGGTTCAAATTTGACTTGGGAGGCTAAATTATCAACATGTATCTCATTCAATCTACCCATAGTGCATATTTTAATAGATGATGCCACTCTCTAGGTTTGTCTAAAGCTGACCTTTTGATAACATCAATTAGGTTCTTATTTATCAATTTACCCAATCCATTTACCTATAGGTGATGATTATAAGATGACCTGATGGTGATTTGGTTATCATGGGCCCATTAAATAAATTTGATTGATTAGAATTTTGGCCCATTATCATAAACTAAGGAGATGGGGGTGCTAAATCTAATTATGATGTTTTGTTTGATAAAGTTGATTACATATTGTGCTCTAGAATTCCTTGTTGATATTGCTTCCATCCATGTAGTGTAGTAGTCTATATCTATGAGCATGAACGTGTGGCCAACTAAGGAATTTAGATTGATGACACCAATGAAATCAAAGCCCCACTGAGAAAATGGTCTTCTTTTAATTACAAGCTGTAATAGAACTATTATATGCACTTATCTCTTTACCAAGACCTGAGATTGATGTCATGTTATCACATGAGCATGTGCATCCTTGAAGACTATTGGCTAATAATATGCCACTCTGGGAATCTTATGTACTATGTTATTTCAATAATAATGACCAATACCTATATTTTGGTGCAATTTCTCAAAGATATATTGAGTTTATTCTTTAGATATAAAATTTAAGTAGATGCTTTCATAATTTATTATAGTGAGCAACTTTAATCCTCAAGGCTCTATTTTTTTCTCTACTAATTTATGGGGGGTAAGTACTCATGAGTAAATATTAAATTATATTTTCATACCAGTATCTTATGGATACTTAGGTCTCAAGGACATGTTTAATGTTGATGCATAGGTTAGGCTCAATCATAAGTTGAATGATGCCTTGTCCTCTTACAATTTTAGTAGGCTTTATTTTTATGTCAAAATCCTAAAAATTTGCCATCCATTTGCCTTTATGCTCTCCTAAATCATTTTTTCCTAAAGTGAGACTGATAGTAGGATCTAGTACAATAGAAATAATTTTATTTCTCAAGATATAATGTCAAAATTTATTTACTGCTTTTACCAAAGCAAAGATTTGCTTGTTTATCGTGGATTACTTGAGCTCTACTTTCTTTATATTTATGTGCATAAATTTAATAAGATGTTCACTTTAACTCTTATTTTAGGTAAGTATATCATTAATTATATGTTCTAAATCAAATGAATAAAAAAGGAAGTCTTTGTTGAAGTTAGGGATGATCAATATTAGGGCCTGATATATGACATATTTGATGACTTGAAAAGACTTTCATACTTTTGGTGACCATTCTATTTTGGTATATTAATTGATTATTTAATTTAGAGGCCTAAAACTTTCTAAAAAACCAAAGATAAACTTCCTCATAAAATTTATCTTTAAAAATAAGGACTTGAGTTCTTTCTTTTTGTTTGAGAATGCAATATTTGAAATTCCGTAAACTCCATCTAGATTAATAATGATCCCTTCCTTGGTGATGATGTGCCCTAATAATATACCCCTAGTAACACTGAATATTCTCTTATTATGTTTAAGAGAGATGTTAAAACTTCTAAATATTTTAGATTTTTACTATAGATAACTCACATGATTGGTTCTTTTCTTTGATAAGAAAATGATGTCATCCATATAAATGATTATGCATTTACCTATCAAACCTTGGGATTCATGACCCATAGCTTGATAAAAGGTAGATCCTATGCTAATTAGGATAAAAGGCATCCTTTTATATGCATAATTACCCCAATTCATGGTATATGTAGTCTTCATCCTATCCTTAGATTCTACCAACACCTTGTTATAGCTTGAGAATCCATCCAAGAAGGACATCATTCTAGAACCACTCACTATTTGAGTCACTTCATCCATAGAATGTAGGGATAGTTATCTTTATCATAATACTTGTTAAGGTTCATAAAACAAACACACAATCTGATTTCCCCTTTCTTTTTTTATTGAAACACAATTAGCAACCCAGGATGAGTGCATGATAGGGAACACTATCTTAGCACTCAATAATTTTTGCTCTTCCTTCTGGATAAGGGGTTCCAACATGTGATTAAATGGACTCTATATATGCCTAAATTTCTTATGGTATGGTTATAATGGGATCATATAGGTGATAAATCTTGGGTAAAAAACTTTTAAACCTTTATAAGTCCATGTAATCACATCCTTATACTGGTGTTGACCATTTTGGGTCACCATGGAGGAGTAATGTCTAATTTTAGTTTAGGGTTCAATGGTCATATAATTTTTTAAGGATCAATCAAAGCTTAGTAGAAAATGAGTCCAAAGAGGGAATCTCCATATTTTAAATAATTTTTGAATTATTAGTTTCCAAAGTATTCTCAGCCAACACAGTGCACTCCCAAAGCCTGTAGGAATAAACTAGAAAAAAGACAACTATTTTGGGGTTTTTATTGGTGACAACTTCAAGAGGAAATGAGATCAAATTTTATGGGCCCCAAATGATGTCTTGATAGATTCTTAGTTTTCAAGTTGTAGTAAGACTCTGGTCTAATTGAATGGTACCATGTAATAATCATTCACATCTATTGATGTCTTGTGCCTCTTTTAAAAGACTTTTGATACTTAGTTAATTTTTAAAAAGTTTATCAATGCCATGTGTCAATCTCCTAATGGTCCCAAGATCTTTTAAAATAGATTTTAACACTTAGTCATTTTTCATGAAGTTTCCTAATAATATCCATGTCATTAAGGTAGCAAGCAAGTGGGTTAGTGGGATGCTTCCACATGTCATAATCCTGATGACCTGGAGTCTCAGAACCATTTGTAAAAGTTTAAAGCCCTTTAGGATAGTGGGTTAGAGGGATGATTCCACATGGCTTAATCATTCTTCTCAGTTATCCTAGAGATTTCCATGTATCTTAGATGTAATGTCAGAGCCCAGGGATAATAGGTGAGTGGGATGGAATCATGTAGCACAATCCTCTTGATTTATAACCCTAAGGTAGTTCATGTAAATAGAGTAGTGTGTTAGAACAATAGATGAGTGGGATGATTCCACATGGTGAAATATTGCTTCACTATAGAGAGAATAGTCAATAAGACCCATCAGTCTCCTAGTGTGGTAAAATTATCAGACTTATTAGATCCTAACCCAATCAAGGAATATCACATAAACTAGTTGACATATGTGCCTATCTCCTATACCTAATTATATGAATAGGAAAATCAAGCATAAATAGGATAGAATGGTAGTATGATAAGTGACAACTACAAATTAAGCCTAGGTATAGTGTGGTGAAACATCAAATAGTGGGTGATGGGCGAGTGTCCAAGTGGTGGTCCCATTGGCAATCTTGACCCATTTCATAGTATAATAGGGGGACTAATATTATGTTAACACATGGCATAGTCAATGAATAAGTTATAAACATAATAAATATTTCAATACCAAGTAATTGAGTGAGTGATCTTCATTATAAAGTGATTTTCTTTTCTTCCCCTTGTGAATGTGGGACAAAATTATTAGGGTTCATGTAGTGAGATTGACTTAGGGGTTATATTGAGCTGAGATCAATGGGATAAAGAGCTGACCAAGGATCATAAGAATCTCTAATGGGTTGCCATGTGGCTTCTAGGGATGAACCTAATTCAATTTTTTAAATTATAATAATCAAGTAAGTGTTTAAAGAGGGCCTAAGGAAGAATATACTTGAAAAATTAGAAAATTTGATGATGAGCCTGATGTTAACACATGGATGGATTCTACCACTGAATAGTTTGTTGGCATCTACATTGGTATTAATTAAGGAAAATTTTATGGCCTATTTCACCTATTTAGATGTTAAATTCATGAGTAGATTATGTAACTACATTTGTTTTTTAGAATCAATGGAAGAGTGGCCCAACATGCAAATCATGGCACAATTTAATGGAAATGTTGGAAAAATGATGAGAGGGAAATATAATCTAGCCCTGTTCATCAAAGAGGAAAATGGAAATAGAGATCATGTAGAAGACAAGTTATAGGCTTAGGAGGGTATGGAATTTAATTATGTTGGCATGGCTTTAAAAATCCTGAGGGGATTCCCGTTTCCTTGACCCCCTTCCTTAATCATCATCAAACTTGTAACCACCCTAATAGTAGATAAGATTGAATTAGACTCAAGCTCTAAATATTTTTCCTAATTAAATAGGCAAGATTGACATTATAGCATGGACCCATTTTTATCACATAAATTCTATAGAAATTGACCCATCCTTGATCCCTATGCCTTGATTTTATGCCTTTGAAGCAATGAAGAATTTATTTACCCTCTCATAACTTTCATAGGATGTCTATTCTATGAGTTTTTGATGATCTCTTTATGGTGAAATATTTTACCTTTCATTATTCTTATTCCACATCATCTCTATGCAAGTGAACACTCTTTTGTAAGTCTTAGTATGTGTATCTTCATGATTTATGTAATGTTAGTTTTTGTGATGAATACTTATCCTTCTAATGTTATCATATATCTCTATACATTTCTATGAAACATTTATGTGAATAAATTCATGATTGATTTTTGTATGTCATAGTCCTTAAGTTTTCCATTGTGTAATCTCAAGTACATAGAAGATATCATAGCTATTTTTGTG
The DNA here is from genome assembly GCA_037957365.1 of Torreya grandis. Taxonomy (NCBI): domain Eukaryota; kingdom Viridiplantae; phylum Streptophyta; class Pinopsida; order Cupressales; family Taxaceae; genus Torreya; species Torreya grandis. The sequence continues at coordinate 5,770,146 of JARHVA010000139.1, forward strand.
TACCATCCTTTTTGCTTTCAGTTTCTTTACTTTTATGCACTCCCCCCTTTTCATTGTAAGTGTAGTAGTTTAGTGCTAGATTTAGGTGATCCATTAGGGGAATCTAACCCTCTCCTAAGGTTCACTCCAACCATAGGTTAACCATAATATTTTGGTGTTCCCACTATGTTTATTGGGTGAGGAGATGTGAAACACCTCCTCATAAGGTGCAATTCAAAGTGATAACAACTGGATGAGCAAATATCTCACCGTTTACTTTTATTCTAGAGTGCAACCAAGGACAATGTTGACAAAGAATGGATCACTCTCATCTCCTAAGTTTTCTTTGTTGAAATCATGTTCATTAACTTTGGGATACATTTATTATTGGGCTTGGGGATCCATATCAATTTCTCTTTCTAAGGAATCTATTCCTAGAAGAAGATGATTTTCTTTGAGTTGAATGACTTCTTCCTATCCTAATTCCTCTTGGCATAAGTAGTTAAACTCTTTATCATCAATGATTTGGGATCTAAACTATCTTGAATTGGTCATGAATTGGACAATATATTGGTCATCATCAAAAACCTAAATGTTTTCTATATTATCAAGAATTGATGGTCAAGTTACAAGCTCTATAAAAAAACATCTACACTTTAGATTACTAAAATGATGTCAAATTAGTAATTGAAATGACCAATGAATTAGAAACCTTGTTCTATTATATAATAATAACTACTATATTAAATTCCTAAAATGATTAAATCAAATCCCATGCCTTATGTTTGTATCTTTTAATATATGATAACTTGCACTAGTACTTATTATTGACTTATTTAATCACCAATTCTAACTCTCCATGTAGGAGAAACTACCTAACATTATGCTTGAGCATGAATTATAGCCCCAAAATGAGTGATTCATACTCTAATATATTATTTATACAATAAAATTATAACCTATATACTTCTAGGTGTTTCTTAACTTGTGGGTCAGTCAATTTGACACCAACTCCTGATCCTCACTTAGATCTTACACCATCAAAATGGAGAGTCCATAATTGATAAGGTCCTAATATTTCTATCTCTTGCACTTAAAATTTTGAGGTAAAGGTGTAAATACCAATATTAGGATATTTACAACTAACATCTTCATTTGTAGCATTGTATTCCATAGTGGGATGCTTAATCTTAGGCTCTTGATTGATTCAAATTTTATTTAGAATACCCCTCCATGGATAATATATGTGGGATATTTTTGTCACCACATATACGTTCAATTTCTTTAACCAATATTTTATTAATAGTGTTGGGTGAATATTTTGTCAACAAGCTAACTGGTGAGCAAAATAGGTCTCTTCAACCACATCATAGGAAGATTGGTTGTCCAAAGTTGTAGGTTTACAACATTTAAAGGGGACAAATCTCTCCTTTCATCAAGGGGAGGTTCCCTATTAAATATGAGGCACTATATACTATATATATAAGTAAAAAATAAAACTCAAGGGTGAGATATGCCATCCATCTCTCTTCTTTCAAAGATGATGTTAACAAATAGAGGAGAAAATCTTGGTGAAAACACTTAAGGCACTTCTCTTCTTTTAGAAGTGTTCTTGTAGGGGACAGTAGTTCTTTCAAGTAGGATAAGTAACTGGTGATAGAGTATAGGGTAACCAATAATCTAAGATGTAGCACAAATTCTCCACCTTGACTACCCAAGAGTGAGATATGAAGAACAATGAGGGCACAAAGTCATCCCAAGGTTATTTACACAGAAATAGAAAACAAACACACACTGAAGACAACTATGACAACACAAAGTCTAAAAGTAACTAGCTTCAGGACACCTTCCTTATCACTTCCACTAATTCTAATTGTTATATTAAATAAACAAGAACACATTCAGAAGATAGACATAAGAACAATCTCTTGAAATGATACAAGATATGATAGCACAAAGTCTACAAATAACTTGCTTTCTCATTCAGATAAAATAATATGAACAACAATCTTGAGCTCAAAGCCTTAGTATTCACCTTTCAATTTGGGTAGATTTTTTCTTTTATGATCAAAAAGATCTCCCTTAGAATGATACAAGAGATTAAAATATATAGCGCTCCAAGAAAGACTTGGGTGCTTGTTTTTATGAAAAAGGCCCATGCTGAATTGAATGCCTTTAATGCACCTTCAGTTCTATCTAGAGGGACCATGTTGGGAATAGTGCATTGCCATAACTATGGTGTGTCCATTCCTCTAATATGTCTCTTCCTTAGTATGGACTGTCTAGTCCTTTTCCTAATGTCTGTGTAGCTGTCTAATCTACCATTACTTCATGGAAGAAAGATAGACCACGTCCTTGACTTGGTGTGCTCAGAAGTCTACTTGATCCACTATTTCACCTACTATAAATAAGTCCCTTGAAGACATTTTGGCCTTTCCCTCTTTTTACTATGATTTGATCCCTTAGATTATCTTTTCCCTTTCTATTTTGTCTTTTCTTGGCATTTGAGCTCTCAGGGATATATCCTTAGCTTTGCTAGCTCTTTATGCTCTTCCATCAACAATTTTTCCCTTTGGCATTTTGACCTTTGAATGCATTTGAGCCCGTGCTCAAGCTTTGGCCACTTTCCACTAATTTCAAGAAGTGACATGTGGCATGTTCCACTTAACTTATAGAGGCTTTAGAAACCTTTGAGAGTCTTGTGGATGATGATGCATGGCAGCTTCCACTCTACCTTAGAAACAATATAGAAACATTCAGGACTCATTTGGATTCACATAGATGATGCCACTTGTCACACTCCACTTGACCTTAGCAACTCACTCAGGGCCCACCATAGTCCTTACAAAACAAAAGGGAGAGACAATAGATGTTGACACTTTTTGTGCTCTGCTGAGCTTTTCAAGGGACATGTGGCATGTTTAGCGTAATCTAGTAATCACACAGATGATGATACTTGGAGTGCTCTGCTCTCAGGGTTTTTCCTTTCAAGAATTCCTTTGGTTGAGCTTATTTCCTTTATACAAAAGTCTGAAGGAATTCCTTTAGGCTTTGCCTTAGTCATTTTCCCATGGAAAATACTTTTGAAAGAATTCTAATAGCTCTTTCACTTAATAATTTCCTTCGAACAAAAAGTCTGAAGGAAATGTTCCCTATCGGCCTTTAAACAAATCCGAAGGAATTTTATCTTTTATGTCTTCTCTTTGACCCTTGAACCAATGTTTCCTACCCTCCACAAGGGCACTTAGCTTTTTGACTTTGGGGTAGCCCCTTGAACCTGCTAATTGAACTAACTGATTGAACCAACTTTGGTTCAACAGTTCAATCTCTTCATTTGGCTAAGTCTTTTTTGATCTTATAAACCAAATGTGTTGAACCAATTGGTTATTGAACCCATTGAACCATTGAACCAAAATGGTTCAATGATTCAATGCATCATCTTTCTCTAGGTGTTTTGAAGCCATGGGACTTTGAAGTGGTTGAACTTTGAAATTGACAAATGCGCTCAACTCTTGCCGACGACGTTTAAACTTGAACCCATTGAACCCTTGAACCTTTTTTGTTCAAGTTTTAATGGTTCAATGGTTTAATGGTTGCTTAGAAGCTTGTTGCTTAGAACCTTGAAATTTCCTAAGTGTTGGAAGCTTATTCTTTTTATTGAACTCACCTGCAAAAGCCTTTGAACCTGTTGAACTTGCTAATTTCAAGCACATTGAGTCTGTAGAAGCATATCTATAGAGTTCATAGTTTTAAACTTGTAGATTTCATAGATTTAAGAAAAATCCTTGAAAAATGAAGAACTTGAATGCTCAGAGTAATTTTTGAAAATAAGAGAGAGAATTTTGGTCTTATAGGGCCAAAATAGTTCATATGTTGTCCCAAAAATGAGAAGTCTATTTTTGGGGACAATAGCTGGCTCCAATTAGGGAACTTCCTTCAGTTGAAAACTTGAAATAGCTAAGGGGAGTAGAAACTAGAATCTCCAGTGCCTTGAAGTATGCCATTGGCATATGGAGTCATGCTACCCAAAAATAAAGGCTCTAAAAATGAAAATGAAAAGCACAAAAAGAACTAAAGACTATATAAATATACATATGTACAGATGATCTTATCTGATGCTTCAAGAATTGAAGTGCTTCAAATGCCACCCATTATGAGATAGTGAAAATGGCATTCCATCTTGACAAACTAGTAAGAAACCATTTTCTCCCTAGAATCGGTGATGGGAGAATGGAACTCTCCACTAGGAATCACATTTTTTGTGCACTCCTTTTGGTTCTCTCTTCTTGTGCCATGGCAAGATGTGGTCTCCAATCTAAAAACCATAAATATTTGATCTCTTGGAAAAGAATTTCTTTTGCTGACTTTGGAGCGTAGCAGTATGGTCCAATACCATAAATCATTGTTCTATTGGTTCAGTCTAGCACATGTTTTGATTGTCCCCCTCAGACTCCTGACAAACCATTGGTTCAGCATCTCCTTTGGCATGAAGGAGTTTGACATCTTCATCTTGAGTAGCCTTCAATTTGAGTAACAGAGATTCATACTCAGTAGTTTTATTGGTGTTGTTGAACTATAACTCTTGTGAAGGAGGAAGAATACCTCCTTGAAGAGATATCAAAACCATCCCAGCTCCAACATCGGTAGAGGAATTACTTCCATCAAATTCTCAGATCTAAACATCATTAAAAATTGATCTTCTATCATATTTTTCTTCATTAGAGAGGGAAGATTCTTTTTCATCTATACTGCACCCTACCGATTCTTTTGATGTTTTGTTTGAATCAATCTTTGGATCTCCACCTATAGAAATTTTATCTATAGAAACATGAACACCCTCTATGGTCAAGAAGTAATTACCCCTGCCTAAAGACTCAAACAAAATTTGAGCTGCAGGGGCTAACATTTGGGTGACCACGTATTTTGCCTCCTTTTTAGGGAGCAATCTCTTCATTATGCCTTTGACAGGGATTCTTACCTCAAACAGGTCCCTGCTTAGTTCTCCTTCCACATCCTTGAAAAAATTTTATCCAAGCAAAATGCCATAGGATGCAGGGACATCAGCCACTAAGACAATCATCTTGATTCTCTTATCTGAAAAGGCTGCAAATGCAAATTGGGCATCTTTGATTTGCCCCAGTAGTGGTAATTATTTTTTCTCCATGGAGAAGCATCTAAAAAAAAATTTGGTTAGTGTAAGGCCAAGGGATTAAACCACTTTAGTAGGAATAACATTGTTTGAAGCTCCAAAATCAATGATGTAGTTGCTTAGCTTGTGACCATTTATCAATAGGGAAACATAAAAAGGCTCTATTTTCCTAGGGACAGTAGGAGGAGTGATGACAAGATTGTTTGGGATGGGCATGTTCCTTGGGAGATCATGAGTTACCTTTCTAATCTCTTGTCATGTAGGGATGGCTATATTCTTCACACACTCCACCAACCTATCCAACTGCTCAGGGTTGGCTTATAGGAATTCAAATTCAGTCATTTGAATTTTGGTTTTCTTGACATGGTCAATTATGTCAAATGACTGAAATGGACTATGAAGAGAGGATGGGAGTTCATCCTTTTGGTTTTTAGGGGGGAGGACTGATCTGTGAATTTGAGTTAGAAGGTGTAGGGATGTTTGATGTACTTACCTTCTTATCAATCACTAGGTCCTTTGGCTGGAAAGGCAGAGTGTTCCCATGCTTAGCAATTGAAATTTCTAGTTGAGGTTGCTCCTCTATCTTTTCTTTATCAGCTTATTGGGCTGACTAGTTCTTGGACCAGGTGAACACTACGTATGATCCCTTGACTACTTCACCTTTACTTATGGGTTCATCTTGGTAATTTAGGAAACCAATGTGGGAGTCACCAACTGACTCTTCTTGACCCTCTGTGAAGAGATCAGCATCATTTTCTTGATCAAACTCAAGTTGGAAAGAGAAATCATGCTCAGTTTCTAGATATCCAACTACTGAGTTGGTTGGAGATGCTTTAAGGGTAAGGTTCCTCTATAGGGGAGGAAGACAATTTGGCTACCCTTGATTCCTAGCAACATTACCTTGGTATGCCTGATTCTAAAATGTCCTCCTTGGCATATCCTGATTAGGAGGAGTAGACATAACTTGGGCCATTTTTATTTTCAAGGCTAGCAATTCATTTGCCAGATTTTGCACCATTAGGTCAGTGGTGGTTGTAGGTGAGTATTCAGAAGATGAAGAGGATTTACCTCTATTTAGATCTCTCCTTATCTTTCTTACCAAGATAAGGTCATCTTCAAATTTAGTAGCCAAGTCTTGAGCAACCTCAAAGTGTATGTTGCCAGCATGTCTTAGGATAAAACTCACTTTAGGTAGCTGTGAGTTGATGAAGAAGCTTTTGAGGTTTCTGGGTGTTGGCTGAGCAATTGCAAGAATTCTATTCCTGAGCTTGTCAAACTTTGTTATGAAATCCCTCATGGGCTCATGAGGCTCCTTCTTCATTTATGTGAGCTAGGCCAACAAATCATGTGCATGTTTTATAGGCTTGAACCTTGCTTTGAATTTGGCTTTGAGCGTGTCCCAATCAGTCACTGACCTAGCTTGCAGATGGTATAACTAGTTTGCAGCAGCACCTTGTAGTGTTTCCATGAAAATCTTGACTGTCACATCCTCAAATTCTATGCCTATCACACCACAGGCTATGCCGAAGGCTGCAATGTGTTCATCAAGATGAAATCTCCCATCACCACAGAATTTGGGGAAATTCTTTTTTGAGTTGCATGGAAGTTCATGTAGAGGTGGATTAAGATTTAGTGGGCCAAATGAGTTACCATAGGGGCCTTGAACTTCCATGATTGGATTATGAAAAAGAGGGATAAAAAATATGGGTGGTGTATGGATAGGCAAAGCTCTACTAACAACAAAAAAAGAAGCTCTGCTTTGTATTGGTGACCTGGTAGGGGTAGGAGGAAGACTCCTAGTTTGTTGAAGGTGAGGTTGTGGAGGAAAAAAATCAAAATTGCTCTATTGCACCAACTCAAAAATAGGGTCAATAACACCTTGAGATTTATGGCTTCTTTTATAGCGTAGAGCTATTATATTGTAGAATAAAAATGGAAAAGAACTAGCCCTACTTCAGCATGAAGCTTGAGGCTTCATACTGCGTGTTCTATCCTAGTTAGCATGGGGGTGGAGGAAGATGGTAGTGTTATAATGATCATGGGTAAAACACATAATAGAGTCACCAGAGTCTATAATGGATAAGGGTAGGGACTTCTTCAATCTAAAACTTGAGGCTTTAATCTGCATGTTCATCCCCAGTATAGTCACCAAAAACTATTACGCGAGGTTGGGGAGGAAAAATTAAAAATGGGAAGGCACTAGAGTAGTTCATCCTTCCACAATGGAATGCATGGATATGGTTATAATGATAATGGGTAAGACACAGATGATTTTTCAATCTAAAACTTGAGGTTCCAAATTGCACAAAATTACTATGTCCCTAGCAGAGTCACCAAAAACTATTACGCGAGGTTGGGGAAGAAAAATTAACAATGGGAAAGCACTGGAGTAGTTCATTCTTACATAGAGGAATGCATGGATAAGGTTATAATGATAATGGGTAAGACACAGATGATGTTTCAATCTAAAAATTGAGGTTCTAAATTACACAAAATTATTGTGTCCCCAGTGCAGTCGCCAAAAACTGTTGGATGAATATTTTGTCAACCAACTAACTGGTGAGAAAAATAGGTCTCTTCAACCATAGCATAGGGAGATTGGTAATCCAAAGTTTCAAGTTTACCACATCCAAAGGGGAAAAATCTCTCCTCACATCAAGGGGAGGTTCCCTATCAAATATGAGGCCACAATATACTATATATATATATATATATATATATATATATATATATATATATATATATATATATATATAAGTAGAAAATAACACTCAGGGGTAGGATACACCATCCATCTCTCTTCTTTAAGAGATGATGTTAAAAAATAGAGGAGAAAATCTTGGTGAAAACACTGAAGGCACTTCTCTTCTTTCAGAAGTGTTCTTGTAGGGGACAGAAAGAGTTCTTTTAGGTAGAATAAGTAATTGGTAACAGAGTACAGGGTAATCAGCAATCTAAGATGTAGCACAAATTCTCCACCTCGATTTCCCAAGAGTGAGATATGAAGAACAATGAGGGCACAAAGTTTTCCCAAGGTTCTTTACACAGAAATAGAAAATAAACACACACTAAAGACAATTATGACAACACAAAGTCTAAAAGTAACTAGCTTCAGGATACCTTCCTTATCACTTCCACTAATTCTTATTGTTAGAATAAATAAACAAGAACACATTCAAAAGATAGACATAAGAACAATCTCTTGAAATGATACAAGATATGATAGCACAAAGTCTGCAAATAACTTGCTTTCTCATTTAGATAAAATAATATGAACAACAATCTTAGCTCAAAGTCCCAGTATTCACCTTTCAATTTGGGCAAAGTTTTGCTTCTGTGATCAAAAATATCTCCCTTAGAATGATAAAAGAGATTACAATATATATATCACTCCAAGAAAGACTTGGGCACTTGTTTTCATGAAAAAGGCCCATGCTAAATTGAATGCCTTCAATGTGCCTTCAATTCTATTTGGAGGGACCATGCTAGGAATAGTGCATTTCCATAACTATGGTGTGTCCATTCCTATAATATGTCTCTTCCTTAGTATGGACTATCTGGTCCTTTTCATGATATCTGCACACCTATCCAGTTTGCCATTACTTCATGGAAGAAAAATAGGCCACATCCTTGATTTGGTGTGCTCAGAAGTCTACTTGATCCACTGTTTCACCTACTAGAAATAAATCCCTTGAAGACATTTTGGCCTTTCCCTCTTTTTGCTATGATTTGAGCCCTCGAGCTATCTTTTCCCTTTTTGGTTTTGTCTTTTCCTGGAATTTGAGCTCTCAGGGCTATATCCTCAGCTTTGTTGGATCTTTACGCTCTTTTATCACTGGTTCTTCCCTTTAGCATTTTGGCCTTTGAATGCATTCAAGCCCATGCTCAAGATTTGGCCACTTTTTGCTGATCTCATAAAGTGACATGTGGCATGTTTTTCTCAACTTATAGAGGCTTTAGAAACCTTTGATAGTCCTACGGATGATGATGCATGGTGGCTTTCACTCTACCTTAGAAACATTCAAGACTCATTTAGATTCACATGGATGATGCCACTTTTCATGCTCTACTTGACCTTAGAAACTCACTTGGGGCCCACCATAGTCCTTACAAAACAAAAGGGAGAGACAGTGGATGTTAACACTTTTTGTGCTCTACCGAGCTTTTCAAGGGACATGTGGCATGTTCCGCATAATCTATCAATCACATGGATGATGACACTTAGAGCGCTCCATTCTTGAGATTTTTCCTTTCAAGTATTCCTTTGGTCAGGCTTATTTCCTTCAGACAAAAGTCCGAAGTAATTCCTTCGAGCTTTGCCTTAGTCATTTTCTTGTGGAAAATACTTTTGAAAGAATTCTAACAACTCTTTCACTTAATAATTTCCTTCCAATAAAAAGTCTAAAGGAAATGTTCCCTGTCGGCCTTTAAACAAACCTAAAGGAATTATATCTTTTCTATCTTCTCTTCGACCCTTGAACCAATGTTGTCTGGCCTCCACAAGGGCACTTGGATTTTTGTCTTTGGGGCAGCCCCTTGAACCTACTGATTAAACCAACTGATTGAACCAACTTTTGGTTGAACGATTCAATCTCTTCATTTGGCTAAGTCTTTTTTGATCTTCTAAACCAAATGCATTAAACCAATTTGTCATTGAACTCATTGAATCTTTGAACCAAAATGGTTCAAGGTTCAACGGTTTAATGGTTCAATGTGTCATTTTTTGCTAGGTGTTTTGAAGCCATGGGACTTTGAAGTGGTTAAACTTTGAACTTGACAAATGCACTCAACTCTTGCTGACAACATTGAAACTTGAACCCATTGAACCCTTGAACCTTTTTGGTTCAAGGCTCAATGGGTTAATGGTTCAATGGTTGCTTAAAAGCTTGTCGATGGACATTTTTTATTGAACCAAGTCATTGAACCAACCTTGAAATTTCCTAAGTGTTGGAAACTTATTCTTTTGATTGAAATCGCCTATAGAAGCCTTTAAACCTGTTAAACCTGCTAATTTCAAGCACATTGAGTATGTAGAAGCATATCTACAGAGTTCATAGTTTTAAACCTACAGAGTCTATAGATTTAAGAAAAAGCCTTGAAAATGAAGAACTTGAATGCTCAAAGCAATTTTTGAGAAGAGGAGACAAAATTTTGGTCTTGTAGGGCCAAAATAGTTCATATGTTGTCCCAAAAATGAGAAATCTATTTTTGGGGACAACAAGTAGTAATCCATATCCTTCTGGGATGTCTACCACAAATATATAAATAGGTTGTTGAGCATTATTTCTATTGTTGAGGTTTAATATTGAAATTATCATTGATGTCAAAGGTTGTTCATGAGGTCATTGAACAATGTTTTTGTTTGATTGCATCTTTGAGAGGTATGAAATGTATTTGTAAACATATAAGGTATGTGATCAAGGTGTAGAAACATTAAATAGCATTTCAATATTAGTTGCCAAAGTTGTCAAGTGTTTGAACCTAGTGAGAGACTTGAGAAGGCTTGTGTATGAGATGCCTAGTCTTGTGAATGAAGGAGTATGGTAGCCTAGAGAGATGGATGCATAGAGGCATAAGAGGCTATAAATATTTTTTTAATAATGCATATGAGGAATTGGATCACTTAGGTGTGTTTTAAGGTGAGTCTATAGGGATATGACCTACAAACCTAGCATGTAACTAGACTAGTTCTAGACCTACCTAACCTTGTGAGGTATCATGAGGTATTGTCAAGGCATATGAATAATTTATAGAAGTTTTTGAGAATGGTTAGAAGGTGTTTTACATGTATATTATGTTTTCATAGCTTGGAAAGTGGCTAGAAGGTCATTTTTAAGGCCTAATGTGACTTGCAGGTCAAAAGCCTGGAGAGTAAAGAGAGAGATGGTGGCTAGATGGGGTATCAAGATCAGTTTCCAAAGTAAGTATGAGTATGTGTAAATTTATAGAGGTATTTAATTTTTTTCAAGTATTTTTACCATGTTTTGGGTCAAAATTTGAAGGTTAAGGAAATACAAAGTGTTTTGAGGTCTCTTGTGTGCATAGAATGAAGGGTTCTCAACCCAAGAAGAACTTTCAAATGTTCATTGGCATGTGTAACATCTAAATAGGAACTTTATATATTTATGAGATATGGGGAAGGGTCCTATATAAAATCTCTATGAATTTTTTTTGGAAATGAGGGGATATTCCTTTATGAACAATTATTAACACCAAAAATAGTGTTAACCCTCTTTAAAACCCTATCAATGACCTAATGTGAAAGATCTTGTTATAAAGTAATTAGAATTATTTTTTATGAATATTAAATTGATTGTATCATGTATCAAAATATAATAGGCACATCCAAGTGTGATTTATTTATTAGGTGAGTGGACCCTATAAGAAAGGCCTTATTTCTCAAAGATTTGGTGTAGTAGTCAAAGTTGACCAAGTCAAAGTATGAAAATCATTGGAAAAAAAAATTTGAGACTTTTATTTTGTGTCAATTATGGTTTATGATTAGGTTATATCCCTCAAGTTTTCTAAACTAGTTATAAAATTTGACCTATTGCTTAAAATCCTAATGGTGCAAACAATGAGAAAACTAGGTAGAAATGAGAAGTTGATTAGGGATGTGTTATCATGGATTAGGGATGAATAAAAATTCATGGATATGATATTAAATAAATTTAATACAGTTTAATATTGGATATAATATTTTGAGTTTATTTTAGATATAAAAAAATTTCTTTCAAGTTGACTTGTCTAACTCAGTGAGGTATGTGTATAGTGAGGTCATGAGATTGGTTTACAAGACAAATATTGATATTTGAGATTATGATATATTTGTTAAAGGTTGTTATAATTATGTTATAATATAATATTAATTCATTATAATTTATTTATTATGATCTTTCATGTGTCATAAATTCATGTTTTCATGACTATGTTTTGAGGCTAGTTGGCAATTCTGAGTGGGCTCTTTGCAAAGAAGGGTTTGAGTCCTTTTTCCATTAGTTGAGAAGTATAAATCACATGGTGATGATAATAAGGTTTTATATTTTTTATGTGTTATTTTTTACTATGGTTATTTGTATAAATTTTGCTTATGCTTTATTTATTCAAGACAAACTTTATGGGTATGCACATGCCTAGTATGAATAATGTTTTGAGAAGAGGTTAAAGTGGTGGTTAGACCTAAAAGGTGTTTTGGACATAAATTAAAGTTTTATAAGATATATTTGAGTTATTTTTATATTTTAAAACCATATTAAAATTTTTATAGTGCTCCAAATATTTAAAAGGGTAACGTGTGCTAATTAAGGCCTAATTGAATTAGGTCTCTTTAAGGCCTAAAAAAGGGGTTTTGGTCCTATATGATATGACCAACCTATTGTAATGTTTGATTCATGTTTTGTTCATGTAATAAATCCTATTTAATTGAAAATATAAGTGATAAAGTGTGTATGTCTGGCCAAGAGGTGTATGGGTAAGAGCCTAGTATAAGAACAAGGACTAATAGGCCTAATTGGATAGTTAGAGCATATGAGAGTTGAAGAAAAAGAAATAGAAATTTGAAGAGATAAAAGAGGAATTATATTAAATAATTAGGTCATATATAAAATATGATTAATATTTAATAGAAGTAATGTATATGAATTTCAAGGCTAAATCACTTAATCTATCTTGAAGAGACCTAATTGAGCAAAAAAGGCTAGAGACCATTTTGAGAAGGATAGAAGTGTGTGAAGAGATGAAGAAGGAGATCATAATATGTTGTATTATAAATAAATGTTTATTAATATGATAAAAATTTTGAGGTGGTTAAGTTTGTTTTGAGTCATCTAGGGGGTGTGTGCCTCCTTGCAAGTGGGTGATTGATAAAGCTTAGTCAAGTTGGTGCTTGGCTAGTTGGGGTTGGTGCTCCAAGTGAAGTTGGTGCTCCAATTGAAGTTGGTGCTTCACTAAATCTTGATGTTTAACTTATATGAAAATAGTACATTTTCATCATTAATGGTTTTTATTCCCATTTATGGTTTACCACTCAAATAGGTGTTATGTGTGTTATCTTCTTCTCTCATTCTAGTTTACTATATTGTTTAGATAGTTTATGGATGATAAGGTAAAGTCATAAAAGTTTTGAAGACTGACTCAACCCCCTTTTAGTCATTATGATTCAAAAAATTGGTATCAAATCTTTGTCCTTTGTGACAATTCTAATAGCTTTAAGGTGATCCTAAGAAACACAAGATGTCTTGTGATCAACAACAAGAAGACAACATGTATTAAGAAGAAGTCTACTATAATAGTGTAGAAGGAGAAGTTGAAGTAGGCCTTGAAGTTGAGCTCATAAGATCCCTTGATGATTTGAAGCATAAAAATAAGACTCTCAATGATCTTAATAGTTAGTTAGAATATGTCAACACAAGTTTCAAGTCAAAATAGTTTGAGTATGACCATTTGAAGATAAAACTAGATTCCTTGAAAGTTGAGCATGAGAAAATTATAGACAAAATGATAAAGTTTGAAAAAGAGCATGAGAGGTCAGAACAAGTCAAGAATATCAACATGAAAATAACAATTAGGTATCCCAATGCAATAAAGGATAAGTCATCATAGAACCATGGTAAATAAAAGAATGTTGTTTGATATAACTATCATAATATAAGACACACTAAAATATTATAATCTAATAAAGTTAGAAGGCCTACAAGATTCAACAATACATATCAAGCTCCTAAAATGTACAAAAAGGATCAAACATTGGTATGGAAGATAAATCAAGTTAGGATAGATCATTTTGACCTCAAGAGGTATGATGGAATATTTTCCAAGGAATAATAGAAGACTAAAGAGGATTATATGCTATCTCATACTACCTTTCATATTCAAGATGAAGGCATGAAATGGTATATAGATAGTGGTTTCTCAAGACACATGATAGGAGATAGAAATAAGTTCATCTCATTAAATAATAATGTTGTAGGAATAGTGAAGTTTGGAGACAACACAACTACCAATATAATTGTCAAAGGTGTCTTGAGTTTGGACAATGGAAAGGAAAAGACCCAAAATGTGTTGTATGTGGAAGATTTGAAACATAACATGCTCAATATAAGTTTTTCATGCAACTTTTATACACACCATAGTCATAACAAGGCATCATCTAATGTTTTAAGATCTTAATGGATGAAAAATCCACTCTAGGGTATGAGTTATAGGTATGTAATCTTTAAAAACCTATTAATGAAATAGATAGTAAAGTATATAGGTTTTTAACAAGGTTTTTTGGATGGAGGCATGGTTTCCTAATAGAGTGAATCCCTAGGTGAGTTGGATGGGTGGATAACTTCCTTTATAAAGTGGGTATATCTTAATAACAAAACACAAAAGGAGGGTAAGGTGGGGTAGAAAAGGAATCCTTGTGAGTCTTAAGAATTACTTCTTTGGTTGGTTTCTAGATAGACCTATGTCTTCTTAAAACTAGAACCTACTAATAGCAACAATTGTACACTAGTAGCCAGATATGGTTAAATAGTCTAAGGGAATGAGGATGTAGGAAGTTTAATAGCCTTAGACAAAGGTTAATCCTATTAGGGTAACTATTGAACACCCTTTAATCATGATATTATGGCTTAGGAAAATGAATTATCTAAGGTAGTGATAACACACACTTAAAAAAATACACCAATAAAATACAAGTACACATTTAGAAATATGTCTCAATTTAACTTGACTATTTTAATCAACTCATTTACCAATATTTAATAGTTGTTGAACATTTAATATTAACACATTAATCAAAATAGTCAAGAGTCTATTTGTAGCATTAAGAAACTAAAGATTTATTAAAGTAAACAACCATAGAAAATAACAACTAACAACACAACATTGGAAAGAAAATACTCAAACACTTCACTTGATGACCAAAATAGCTCCTACTTTATATTCCAAAATTATCTAACGAAAAATAAATTAGGTGGTACAATTGTATTTGTATATCTTAGGGAGGAGTTACCTCATCCTCAAAGTCTATTCATGATTGTTACATATGACAGTTAGAAAATGTATTTCTAACTATGATCAAAATTGATTAAGCTAAAAAGCTATAAATAGACATATTGCCTTTATAAAATCATGCAATATATGCATGAGAAAATAAAAAATAAATTTTACAATAGTTTGTCTATTTTAATAGGAATATAAATATGAGTGCCACCATGATTTGTATATGCATACATCTAAGGATGCATTGGGTGTTACATGGGATTTAGTCGAAGTTAAATTCAGAGTAGAAATTGAAGATATGGCTCCACTACCAAAAACTCACTTCTTATTCACCTCATTTTCCTTGTAGAATTTGTGTTCTACTTCATGCTTCTAATAAATAATATCCAAATTAAGTAGTGAACATCAATAGAGTCTCTTCTTATCTCGAGGAGTTATGCATGTTAATCCTTAGTAAGTTGGAACTTACTTCTAAAATCTCCACTTCGGTCACCTTCTTTCTTATTTTGCATAACTCTATTTCTATGTTTTCTACCACCAAGCCTTGTATGATTCTCTTAAAGTTATCAATGGCATCCTAGATGATTTTTTCAAAATTTATTCTACTAATCAACTTACCTATAGAATCCATTACTTTAGACAATTTTAACTCATTCAAAATTTGGAGGAGTTAGGCCTCATATGCTTGGTAATTTGGTATTAAGGTGAAAACTACCTTTAACCACTCCTTGACCTCCTCATGTCTAATGACCACCAAGTTTAAGGCATTAGATTCCTAAAATTTAGTCATTAGATCAAGATGGCTATATAATGAGTTATTTGTGTAGGCAACTAGCATCTTAAGCCTGGTAATATCATGAGCCAAAGAGCCACAAATTCGATTTGATTAGCTCATGTGAGGTAGCATCTTAGCATTCATGAATTTCATGGCCTCTAGAGAATTATAACACTTAGAAGTGGTGTCCCTTACCTAAACTTTGATGCTTGTAAGAATATGCACCGTATTAGATTATTTCTTGAGTTGATCAATTTGTGCCCATAGTTCCTACACTTCCTCCTCTACCTCTTGAAAAGACAAATGTGTACCTTTGTGGATGGAGCCAAGTTTGAAATATTTTATTCATATACTGACTCCCCTAGCTACTTATTCTACCTCTTAGTTAGGGAGAACTTTGGCTATTTCTCTTTAAGGATGATACTTGTTCCCTGGTCATCCTCAAATTTTCTCTTCTTAACTCTTTGGATTAAACCAGTTAGAGGGTCAAATAAAGTATACATGGATGGAATATTAGTGACCTTATAAGTTGTAATTTGGCCCCTCAAATATATATCCTAAGGTGGAATGTTGAGGGGTACCTTAGTAGTTGTAATAATAATTTCTTGCTCAACCTTCTCTTTTTATTTCTTTTGCTTCTTATTGACCTTAGTCAAGATGTCAAGTAAGGAAGGCCATATTATTTTGGACCAGTCCTCTCATCTAACTTGAGGAAGTAGATGGACTTCAACAATGTGAGGTTTTTCCTTCCTCCCCTTGCTTGTGCTAGTTATTTTATTTTATTTGATAGAAGTGGAAGTGAAGAGTGAAATGGAGAGTGTGTAGATTGGACATATAATTGGGGGTGGCTAGAGTAGTTTGGACCTTCTTGTATGATTTCTTCTATTTGTGATGTATCATAATAGAATTACCAATAGGAATAGAGGGAATGCAATAGGAAATGGTGTAGTGGTGATAATGGAGGGATCAATGGTGATTGTATAAATGGAATGAATGGAGGTAGAGACAAAAGGAAATAAGGGGGTGGATGTAGAAGATGTGGGGGCTTCCTCAAAATAAAAAAATGTTGAATCAATAATGGAAATTGAAGCCAAAGGAGAGGTGTAGAAGGCCTGAGTACCTTGAATTTATAGTTCAATGGGGTCCCCTTGAAGGCTTAAATCTTTAGCCTCCTCTAATTTAGCCTTCTCATTTAAATCATCTACCAAGTCTCTAATGATTACTTCATCTCTTCCTAATTGTAGCAACCTCAGAGGTGGAATGGGTAAGCCTTGAGATGTTTGCATTATGGGGCTACCTTTAGGAGTTCTTGGCTTCCTAGTTTAAACCAAGGGGGTCTTTCCCTGAATGAGAGAGTTGTGGGAGGAAGATGCTGCTACTTGTATAGTAGATACCCCAATATTTGAAATATTAGACATGCTGGGGGTATCCATTGGGACTTAAGTGGTGCTAACAATAGGTATTTCTTCCTCATCATAGTCCAAACTGATAGGATCTTCTCTTTCTCCTCATATTAGTGTACTCAACTCAAGGAGCCTAGGTTTCCTCTTGATTATTTTCAATTTCAGATTCAATGGAAGTCTTTGAGATGAGGAAGCTTCCTACTCCTTAGACCTCCCTCTCTAGAAGTCTAAATGTTTCCATCCCTTGAAGAGAGATCTTCAGCTATCCAATTCTCTAGTAGAGATACTAGGCTCTATTTTTATCATCCTTAGATGATCTTCCTATATCCTAACAATTTTTGCTTACTCTAGGACTTCTTCATTTGATGTAAAATTTGATAAAAGGAAGTTATAGTAGTAAGGTTGATGGTAGTAAGAGATGTTAAATTAGTGAATGTGTAATTGGATACACCCATGGGGGTCTCAATCTCTTCATTACATTGTATGGAAACCATATCACTTCCACTTTGTAGCAACATCACCAAGATATTTTCTCATGGAATATATCATTATACCTATTATAATAACGCTCCCAAAAAAGAAGGCTTTATTCTACCTAGCTAAATATTCCTCAATGTTGTTCCATAACTAGAAAGCAATTTTATGTTCTACCAAATTATCTGGTACATACTTTTGGAGACATAAGGGCTCTAACTGATTCCCCTAGATCATAATGATTATAAATTCTAGATATAAGAAGTAATCTCCCTTGACATTCAATTTATTAAAAATATTCTCCCCAATATGAAGAATGAGCGAGCCATGGATTGATTTCCACACTTATGGATAGACATTTTTTCATATTATTACCATGTGTGCATGAATTGAAAATGGTCATAGATTCTATTCTTTATGCAGTCTGTGTCCGAAACCCATAGATTACCCAAGTTTTTATAACATGTCCTCATAACTACATTAATCAAATATGACATAATGAAACATCCACCCATAGGGGTGGGACATTTGTCTTTGTGTAGAATTTGTTCTCTCAACCTCAAACTAATCACCTTATCCAAGGTGTAAGTAAAATCATGGAATAACATCATATACACTAAAAAAACCCAATCCAAATTTATAAAACTAATACTAGGCATCCCATATAGCCTATTGAGTAAATCCATACCTATTCAAACTCCCATCCTAAATTTATAAATTAGAATAGATCCCTTTAGATTCATTCCTTACCAGGTGATAGACTAGTCTGGAAGAAACCATGACATGAGTGCCTTTGTGATTAAGGTTTCAATTTTGAATTTCACCCAAGTGTGTTTATCATAGCATGCATCTTAAATTTGAAGATATAGATATATTTGAAATTCACTTATAGAGATGCATATGACTACTATATCTCCATGAAAATGCAACAAGTAGGCATCTTATGATATCTTACCAGCAAAGAATAAATCCCTAAGAAGGTCAATACATGGCATGACTTCTAGCTTTGCCATGATGAAGTATAATCTTTGTTGCTTTTAGGCTAAAAATTCTTTAACAAATAACCTTTTTATCAACTAATGAAAACATATCAACTAAATCAATTACATCCCAAAGTTGTGAATAATTATGATATTTATCTTCAAATACCCTTACATCGAAGATGGTGTATTTGAATTCTATAGAGTCTTTGATTGAAAATGCAAATGGGGGATTAGTTCTTAGAGATGACCTTGATGAGGAAGCCATAACTACGTACTCATGACTATATCTTTCTCAACATGTTGTGTGCTATGTAAACCTATATATAAATGTGATCAACTCAACTCTAGCTTGATTATTGTTTACTGATACTCTTTGAAGTAGAAACTATATCTCTTTTTCACTATTTAGGGACAAAGATACTTCAATCACAAGATATCTTGAATGAAAATGACATCTTCAATGGATATGTATCATCTATATAAGATCCTGTATTGAATACCAATTCATGCGATATTAAATATGCAACATTCACTTTTCAAATTTGTTAGCTTGGGTTGGTGGGAGATTGTAGCATTTATCTAATATGAAATATTTTATCTTTACTAAGTATGTCATTAATATTCATAATTTTCTTCATAATAAAGAACTAAAAAGGTATAACATCCAAAAGGTGTTTTTAGGTCAATGTTTATGGATAATTCCTTTGAGGAATTATTTTGGACAAAATGTCTACAACTATTGTTCTAAAGGACCTTGAGAAAAAGTCTTGAAGTAATTCTTTCAAAGGGATATTTTATGGTTGAAGGGTACTTCTAAAATTTATGAAGGGTAGTTTCAGTCTAAAGGGTCCACTTTATAGGGCATTTTATCCATGAAAAAAGTCCTGAAGGGTCTACTTCACTAATGCCAAAAAAAACTTTCAAAACTCTTGAAGGGTAATTTGGAGGGTTGAAGGGCACCTTTGATTTATTGAGGGTACTTTCATATGGATAAGGATCAGTTCAGAGGTCCCAAAGAGTAGGTTTGGCAACATTCAAAGCATTTATGGCCTTAATTTGGAGGGTAGGTTTAGGAATTATAAAAATTACCCTTCAGAGGAATTCTTTTGGAGATTTGCATCGAAAAAAATGCCCAAAACAAAAATTTGAAGGAAATGACCATATAAAAAAAGGTCCTAAGATAGAATTCTTGAAGGGTATGTCCAAAACGGGCACTTGGATATTTTATAAAGGAAAAAAGGTCCTTTTCAAAAGATCCAAAAGTTTCCACTTGAAAAAGGGAACATGTCTTAGGATAAAGATCTAGTAGGGTAGTTTTAACTAAATCCAAAGGGTAGGTTCCCTTCAGAGGAGTAGTTTTGAGGATTTTTCATTAGAATAAAAGGTCTAAAACAATAAGTTCAAAGGAAATGGTTAAGGGCATATGATCTTTTTAAAAGGTCCCTAAGGATTTACTTAGGGGAATTTATTTTGAATTAAATGTTTGAAAGAATTGGAAAAGGTATGAAATAAAAAATTTGAAGGAAAGGGCAAAGGGAAATCGCAAGAAATGCCCAAGGAATTCTGATGCAAAAAAGGTTACAATAATTCTTTCAAAGGACACTCCCATAAATCCCAGGGGGTAGGTTGGGATAAAAAGGACACTTGGGAAAGTTGTGAAGGAAATTCCAAAATGCCAAAGGGTAGACCATACAAAACTGAATGGTATGTGACTTAAAGGATTGGTCAAGAAGGGGTAAATGGTTTAGTTTGAAAAAGGCCTAGAGGATAGTTGGAAGGATTCCAAAGGGTAGGGGTAAGGGATTCGAAGGGTCTACTTTAGGACATAATTTTCCCAAAGGCTATACTTTATAAAGGCCTAAGGGCACTTCCAAAATTCTTTAAGGGTAATTTTGTATGCCTGAGGGTTATTCTAAAAGTTCTAATGGATAAGGCAGAGGGGGTCAAAGGGATAATCAATTGGGAATTTATTTTAGGGAAAATGTGTGAGGTTAAAAATACCTTAAGGCTAAAGGTCTGTAGGGAAAATTATGTTTCAAGAATTATTTTAGACAAAGAGCCTACAACAATTTCTTTGATAAGATGAGGCTTACAAAAGAATAAAATTAAAGGGAGTAGGGTCAAAATTTTACCAAAATAATGCATCTGAAAGATAGTTTTACACAAAAGCTGAAAGAATTAGCCAAAAGAATTCATCTATAGCACCCATGTTCTTCATAAGTACAATAATCATAATGCCAATATCACCCACTAGAAAAGTAAAAGTCCCAAATTTCTAAATTTTACCTAAAACATATGAAAAAGGATTCCTCATTAAGGTCATATTTCAAAAAAGTGGGTCCCCATTTACTTTCAAAAAGAAGGGGGTGTTGGGTATAACAAATGATGACCTATAGGGGAAATACTCCTAAGTATTCAAGAACCTAGAACTTTGGTTTTCAATCTAAAATCATTCATGAAACATGCCACAAAAAAATACTTAAATAAGAAACATGTAAGAGTCTCCTTAGTTAATTCATACAACATACGTTCTTTCAAATTTCTTGGATAAGTGTGTGTTGAGTGTTTAATTCATTTACCCCTTACTATGATGAGTTTTCTGAGGTTTTGATGAGGCTGTAGGTTTTGCTCTAGTATCAATACAATCATTAAAACAAAAGGATATTAGGAATTGATCTACTCCTAGCCAGGCATCCATAGCCCTGATAGAGATACCTTGGTCTCCTTCCCTTCTCCTTCCATTGCTTTATCTAACCATGATGTATGGTACATTGACCTTATTTCATCATGTGAGCCTTTTTTTATTGAGATCTTCTGATCTTTTAAACTCATTGATGTTTCCCCCCCCCTTATTTATAGTTTTCATCTGTGGAAAAGAGAGAGAGGGAAAAAACCCCAATGAGATAGTATAATTAGAAAACAAACCATTACTAGGACATCCCTGCTAGCCACATCTAGACCTAGAGTTATCATTTCTAACAAGTATTACCTTGATAAGTGAATTTGATCCAATGAAATAATAAAAATTTATAAATTTGTATGAATATTGTGAGAGTAGCTTCCACATGCCTAAAAAAATTATTTTATTGTGACACCATCCAAGATAATCTCTGACTACCTACTTTCATTCGAAAGGACTCAAATCATAGAAATATACTTAAACTATATACTAATCTCCAAATATGTCAATATTTTAATTTTCCCATTTTTCACAAGTCCCACATTCAATTTTTTTGGATTAATTTTGGTAATAACTAGAGCAAACACAATCCTAGTCACCAGGGACAAAAACAAAAACAACTAATCTAGAAAGTAGGGAACTACTCTAAAAAGCAAAATACTAAAAGCAGGAAATACTAATCTAAGATTTTTTTTGAAATTTATCCTAGAAAGCATGGAAATATAATCTAGAAATCATGAAATCTAATTTATCCCTATGTCTAAGCTTGTATGAACCCTCTCAATTAGTAATATCCATAGATGGAGTAACTTTGAATTAATGCTTCAGGAACTATCCATTAACCAGATATGTAAGCTCATCACCCTAGAGGTCTTTTAGATGAATCATATTATTTCTCATCATCTCTAAAACCTGATATGGTCTGATCCATAATGGGGCAAACTTGTCATGCAATCCTTTTTTTAATGGGATTTATCCCATAGTAACACCAGATCTAAAATCTTGATTGCTTTGACTTTTGCTCTTTTATCAAACCACCTTCTAAATACATTCTAGTGTTTACTGAATGTCTTTTGAGTTTATATTCTTGAATCCTCCATCTCTATTATATCAAGGAGTCTTGACTCTACTTTTTCATTGGGCTTGATGTAGTCTTATATAAACTAATAAGTAGGTAGCTTCAATGTGATAGGAAAAACTAGTCTGTACCCATACACGAGCAGGTAAGGCAAATATTTTAAGGCTTACTTGTATCTCATCTAGTCTACCCAAAGAGCATACTTTAGTATTTTTTTTAGTCTCTAGGCTTATCTCCTAATGAATTCTTAATTGCCTTAATCAAATTTTTATTTTTTGACTCAACAAATCCATTCCCTTGAAGGTAGTGGCTAGAACGTAACCTAAATATAATTTGATTGTCATGTGCCCATTTAGTAAACTCTGCTAATATAAATGTGGGTCCATTGTCACATACAATAAAAATGGGCATGCTGAATCTATTAGTAATGTGTTCCTCCAAAAAATGAATCACATCATGTGCTCTACTATTCTTTGTGGCAACTGCTTCCATCCACTTGGTATAGTAATCTGTAGTTGTTAACATAAATTTATGGATGATAGAATAATTTGGGCTGATTATACCAATGAATTTGAAGCCCCATTGTGTAAATAGATTCCCCTCAACAACTATCTATAGAGGCATAGATGCATGAACCTCCCTTTTTGTCAATGTTTGACATTCATGGTAAGTTTTGACATGCATGTGAGCATCCTTGAAAATGGTTGGCCAATAGTAGCCCAACCTTATAATTTTATGGGTTGTGGTATTAACAGCTAGGTGACCACTACCTATCTTTTGATGTAGATTTTTTAGGATCTCTTTGGCTTCTTCTACAGATACACATATAAGATATATACCTTCATAGTTCCTCCTCTAGATAATTCCCTTTTTGATCATTAAGTTAGCATCCTTGAGCCTCAAATCTCTCCTCTTTTCTCTATTATATTTTGGGGGATAAGTTCTCATAAGTACTGAACTATTAGTTCACCTTTAGAAACTTTTGATTTACATAATTCTTCAACATTTATCCACGATTCGGGTTCTATCATGAGCTACACAATACCTTATCCTTTGATGATCTTGGTAGGCCTAATTTCTATGTCAAACTCTTGGAGCTTAGCCATCCACTTTCCTTGACATTCACCTAGCTTGTTCTATGAAAACATGAGTTTGATAGTAGGTTATGGAATGATATCAATGGTTTTATTCCTCAAAAGGTAATGTTTGAATTTATTCACTAATTTAACAAGGGAAAACATATTCTTATCAATCATGGAGTATTTGAGCTCCACATCATTTATATTTGTACTCATGAAGGCAATCAAATGTTATATTTCATCCTTTTTCTATGTGATTACTATAGTGATTGTGTGTTTAGAAGCAAAATAATATATAGAAATCCTTGGTAAAATCTTAATTGATCAATACTAAAGCTTGTGATATTGCATCTTTGATGTCTTAAAAAGACTTCTTGGATTTAGTTTTCTATTATATCTTGGCATCTTACTTGAGTATATCATTTAGAGGCTTTAAGATCTCACCAAACCTAAGATGAACTTATTTATAAGGTTGATCTTTCAAAATAATGACTTTAGTTCCTTTTTACTATTTCGTGGTTGAATCTTCAAAATTTCCTAGATTCTATCAGGACCAATGGTGATCCCATCCTTAATGATGATGTGCCCCAATAATTTTCCTTTTATGACTTCAAATATGATTTTATTTAGATTTAATGAACCACTAAATCTTCTACACCACTCAAATATAGACTTTACATGAGCTATATGGTCCTCTCTATTATTTGAAAATACCTTGAGATCATCCATTTAAATAATTATGCACTTTCTAGTCAATCATTTGAAGGCATGATTTATAGCATGTTGAAAGGTAGATCCTCCATTGATTAGGTCAAATGGCATCCTTTTGTATGCATAAGTTACCCATTTCATGATGAATGCAATTTTCATCTGATCTTCAGTTTGTAATAATACTTCATTGTAATCTAAAAATCCATCTAAAAATGACATCATTTTAGAACCACTTACAATATTTATTACCTCATCTAGTGATGGCAGAGGGTAATTATCCTTTTCAAAAGCTTTGTTTAGATTTTTAAAATCCATTCATAGTTGGATTTTTCCATTCTTTTTCCTTACTTGGACTAGATTAACCACCTAGGTGGACTGCCATATGGGGAAAATGATTTTGGTGCTTAATAAATTCTCCACTTCTCTCTAAAGAAGAGGTTCCAGGATGGGATTCATGGGCCTTTGCCTTTGTCTAAATGGTTTATGATCTTGCTTAAGGGGAATGGTGTGGGTGATGACCTAGGGGTCATACACTCTCAATTCCTCATATGTCTAGGTGATAACATCGCTATACTAATAAATCAATTCCTTCATTTAATGTCTTTCCTCAAAAGTATAGTTAAGACCAATATTAACATAGCATGAATTGTGTTCATCTCCCAGATTTTATTTCTTGAAATCTAATTCATTGACCTTGGACTGCTATGATTGGAAATCTAAGTCAAATGACCTTTCCAAGGAGACTAATCTAATTGGTATCTAATTTTCCTTAAGCTAGAGAATGCCCTCCTTATCTATACCTTCTTGACAAAGGTGATTTACATCATTATCATCAATGATTTGGGACTTAAAATCCCTTGAATTAGTCAAGAATTGGTTAATATACTAATCATCATTGAAGGCCTAATTTTATATATATATATATTATCTGGAATAGAGGGATAGGGAACCAAATCAATGGAGAATCTATTTACATGAGATTCTAGTAATGGCTCCAAATTGGTAATGGTATTAGCCAGTAAATCAATGTCCTAATTTTGATCTCTTGAGAGTGCTACTATGTTGAAAGCTTCAAAGCTTTGAATTAAATCCCATGCTCTATGATTATACCTTTTTAAATAAGATAGTTTGCATTGGTATTTGTTTCTTATCTGGTAGACTACTAGCTCTAAGTCCCTAAACACTTTTATCTACTTTACATTATTCTTCAATGAAAACTATAGTCCTAATATTAGAGCCTCATACTCTATTCTATTATTTGTACAAGGGAACTAAAATCTATAAGTGACCAAGAACTTCTTACCTTGAGGATTAATCAACTCAATTCCCACTCCTGATCCCTACTTGGACTTGGATCCATCAAAATGCATTATCCATAGCTTATTTAAACCCTCAGGTTCTAGGTTCTACACTAAACTACAAGTAGTAAAAGTATATATGCCTAATGGAGGAGAATCACACTTTACCTCTTCATTCTTGACATTGTACATAATGATGGGGTATTTCATCTTGGGCTCTATATCAATTCTAATCTGATTTATAACTTCTCTCCAAGGTATCCAAATGTGTGAGAAATCTATGGAAAGATATCCATTGAGTGTTTTGGACAATATCTACTCAACAATAATCCTTAGCCTTTTGGTATGTCCACTTCTAAGATATCAATAGTCATTTGGACTCTTGGTTCTGATGCTACTTGAATGTGTACATCATTCAACTCTCCTACTACTGGTACTACTATCTTATCTATTTGAGAGACTAATCTTTTTGAAGGGTTGGGAGTAAGACCAAGCTTCTTAAATATATAAGTAGGTATAACAGTTGTAGATGCTTTAGAATCCACCAAATAATTATGAATATTCTTAGCAAATGTTTTGATGTTCAATAAGAATGGATTTACTTTGGGATTACTCTTATATATGACATTGGTATCAACCACTTTCACTTATTTTGATCTATCTGAAGTTGTCTTAGTTTTCTCTATAGGCCTCTTTCTAGTGATAGACTTCCATAGTAGCTCCTTTTGTTCTGTGATTTGGACCAACTCATGAAGTGTGATTTTTGCCTTAATTTTCTTCATATCATTCCCTTTTGGAGGGGGTGGATTGTTGTTTGCTTTAGGATTGGGTGGAATTGATGTAGTGTTTAGAGGAGTTAATGTGGTCAAAGTATGCTTGTTCCTCAAATTCTACACACCTCTCTAGAACTATTAAAAGGCATGAAATTTATCCATATTATCCTTTGTTTCATTATCACCCTCTCTTAAGAAGGGAAATTCATGTCTTAAAGAACATGGACGTGCTAGAATCTCCAAGGTCCTGATGAGATTCTAGAAAAGTATTCATTTGATCCTACTTGGTCACTTCCCTCTAAAATATTTTAAACATTATATAAAACTCAATGCAATTAATCTTGCCATGCTAAGGTGTATTGTGTATTCTACACCAATTGGGGAGAGATATTTTAATAATGTTGATTTCTAAAAGTCTACTAGATTGCTCTATATTATTTACATGCTTATTAAATAGCTTATTATATCTCTGGAACCTAACATTCTAGTTGCCCATGTGAGTATTGGTATTTCCTAGTTTCCACTGCATGTTTAAAAAATCATTACTCAATTTATAAACCATCTTCTAGATCAAATCCAATTTAGTTTTCATGGAATATATGCCTTTTAGAAGAGCTATAGGAAACATAATTACATTCTAATTATATTGGTAACTACTACTCATCACATGATTGTTTAGATAGCCAAGGTTTGACTATGTTATTTTCATTAATGGAGGTAGTGTGTATAGATGATTCTAATTATATGCTAATGTTAAGCATGAGATATACTGAGAGGGGGGTGAATTAGTATATCATAAATCTTATAAACTTTCACTTAATAACATTCCACTTAACCATACATTCACGATATGCAATAAAATTGAAATAATAAACACCACACAAGATAGAGAGAGACACCATATTTAATGTGGAAACCCAATGTTGGAAAAACCATGGAGAATAATCTCAAGTATATGAATCAACACCAACTCAAACTAAAATATTTTCAAGCACCAAATTTTAGGAGCACCAACCCCTTTGTTAAGCACCAACACAAAAACTATTCATGAGCACCAACCCATAGGAGCACCAACCCATTTGCTGAGCACCAACACAATAACTATTCATGAGCACCAACCCACAGGAGTACCAACCCCTTTTGTGTATACCATACAACTATATCTCAATGTTTCTTTCTCAAAAAATGATAGAAAATTACAATATCTCTTTCTTCTCTCTCCTTTACTCTTATAAGCTAGATATAACAATTATAAATCATACTCTTTCTTTCATATTACAAATTGCTTCTCAAGCCTTTATTTATAGCTTTCCAAATGACCTTTGGCATTCACCCTTTGTGACCCTTCAATCCTCATGGAAAATAGCACCAAAATTGCATGACCCTTTGTATCTTTACATTTGAGAAGTCATATGGTGACCCTTCATAAGCAAAAGTGTCCTTTCCTCTTTTGTCTTTATCTTGGTGACTTTTCATATTCCTCAAAGTGTCCCTTCATGATAAATTGTGCCCTTCCTCTTTTTTCTTCACTTGGTGACTCTTGA
Source organism: Torreya grandis (assembly GCA_037957365.1). Taxonomy (NCBI): domain Eukaryota; kingdom Viridiplantae; phylum Streptophyta; class Pinopsida; order Cupressales; family Taxaceae; genus Torreya; species Torreya grandis. The sequence goes on from JARHVA010000139.1 coordinate 5,798,062, forward strand.
AATTCCTCAAGATGACTTTTCATGGGAAAATGCATCCCATTCTTCTTTTGTCTTTACTCCATGGCTCTTTGACTTCTCCATGGGCCCTTCTTTTGACTTTATGCAACCAAAAATATATTTGCTAATATCAAATAAATTTTAACACACATTAGCCAAGATATGAATTTTAAAACATCATTAAATGCAATGGGGATTTTATATCCAATAATGATAGACCTTTGATATCAATGACAATATTTTCAATAATCTCCCCCTTTTTCATTGATGGTAACCTCAACCTAAAATTGTCACATCTTGAAACCTGCAAATACTATCATCTAAAAAACATACAGTAACTCCCCCTTATTGTAGCAACCTATATCTATTCCCTATACCTATTTTTGCACTTGTACCTATATTTTTTATTCTCCCCCTTTGACATTAATGGAAAAGGGACTACCTAGAGCTAACACTTAGCTCCCCCTCAATTGATGCTAAACCTCAATGGTAGGAAGTAAAAGAATTTACTCCCAACTTCTCTCGTAGATACTCAAAAGTGTCTTTTGGTGGTGTTTTTGTGAAAATATTTGCAATCTGCTCTATAGTACTAATATACTCCATCTTAACTTATTGATCTACAATATGATCTCTTAAGAAGTGATATCTAATGGGAATATGTTTTATTCTTGAATGCATCACTAGATTATTCAAAATATTTATATAACTTGTGTTATCACAAAAAATAAAAATAGGTTCATCATACTTTACCTTAATATCTTCCAAATTTTGCTTCATCCAAAGCACTTGAGTACAACACAATACTACTGCAATATATTCTACTTCAGCTATATAAAGTGATACTAAATTCTATTTCTGACTTAGCTATGATACTAAGTTATCACCAAGGAAGAAAGATCCTCCACTTGTATTCTTTTTGTCATCCAAGCACCCTGCCCAATCTAAATTTGTATAAGAAACCAAAGTGAAATCTCTACCTGTGGGATACCATAATCTATAATCCAATGTCCCCTTGATATATCTGAATATTCTCTTCACCAACTAAACATGACTATCTTTTGGAGATGACTAATATCTTTCAACCATACCTACTACATGCATAATGTCTAGCCTTGATGTTGTCAAATATAAAATACTACCAATCATAGATCTATATAAAGATTAATCTGTAATAGGTGAATGGTCATCCTTGCTCACCTTATTTCCTATACACATTGGTGTGCCAACTGGTGCAAAATCCTCAAAACCAAATTTATTCAACATTTCTTTCGCATATTTACTTTGAGATATGAAAATTCCTTTATCTGACTAAAATATTTGCAATCCTAAGAAAAATGACAATTCTCCAAGCATAGACATCTCAAATTCTTTTTGCATTTTATTAAAAAATTATTTTGTCATCTTTTTATTTTTTCATCCAAAAATTATATCAACATATACCACAATAATCAATTGATTTTCACCTTTTATTTTGATGTAAAGATTACTATCAACAAATCCTCTCTTGAAACCTTGATCTTGCAGGTACTTATCAAGTCTTGCATACCAAACTCTGGGAGCTTGTTTTAATCCATACAATGTTTTCTTCAATTTTTATACATGGTTACTAATATTTGAGAGAATAAATCCCTCAAGATACTCAATGTAGACCTTTTATTCAAGATTCTTATTCAAGAAGTTAGATTTGACATCCATCTGAAACATTTTGAAATTTTTAAACACTACATATGTAAGAAATATTCTAATAGGCTCTAGCCTTGCCACTATTGTGAAAGTTTCTTAAAATATATTCCCTCAATATGAGCATATCCTATATATACTAATCTTGCTTTATTCTTGATCACTTCTCTATTTTCATTTAACTTATTTTTATAAACCGATTTTGTTCCTATCACATTATGATCTTTTAGTCTAGGCACTGATTCTAAAGTGTCATTATTTTCTATCTAATTTAATTCTTCATCCATATCCTTAACCCAATGCTTATCAAGTCTGGCTTCTAAAAAAGTTCTAGGCTAAATTTTTGATAACAAAGAGAAATTAACTTGCTCATATTCACTTACCATCATTCTTCTAGTGAAAATTCCTTCATTTATGTCCCTGATGATGTCACTTCATTATGATTTATATAAATTTATTTGGATGGAGTTTTGGTGCCCTTTTTCTCCTTCTCCTCATCTTCTTCTTATTATTCAAAACCTTCCTCTTCAATGATTTCAAGAATGTCTACTAGATCACTGATTCTTTATGTTCCATCTTCTTCTACCCTGACACTTGCACTTTCAACAATTTTCTTGGTTCTTTTGTTATAACATTTATAAGCTTTAATTTTGAAAGAATAACCAAAAAATATACCTTCATCTACTTTGGATTCAAACTTACCAAGTTTTTTATCAGCTCTCTTTATGAAGCATCTGCTACCAAAATTTTTGAAATAATCAACTATTGTTGGTTTATCTTTCCATAGCTCATAAGAAGTCTTGTCACTATTAACTCTCAATAATGATTTATTATGAATATGCACTACTATATCAACTACCCTCTCTAATATTTATCCACTATCTTGGATTCATTTAGCATTGTCCTCACCATCTCCTAAACTATTCTATTTTTCTGTTTAACTACTTGATTTTGTTGTGGAGTTCTGGCTACTAAATGATGTCTCTTTATTCCATGATCTTCAAAAAAATAAATAAATTGATCTAACATGAATTATCCTCCTTGATATGATCTTAGACACTTAATCTTCAAACTGGTTTCATTCTCAACTAATGCTTTGAATGCTTTGAAATGTCTAAAAGCTTCTAATTTTTTCTTTAAAAACATTACCCAAGTCATACGTGAAAAATCATCAATAAGCAACATAAAATATTTCTCACCTTGAGTAATTTAATTCCTCATAGGTCCAAATAGGTTAGTGTGAACAAACTCTATAAATTGAGTGGTCGAGTACTCTCATGCTAACAAGTTTCACAAAGTGTGTCAGATGGTTGTAATCTTTGGAAGATTTTTGACTGCTTGATTTTTGCTAATGTTGAAAATATTATCAAAATTTATGTGCCCCATTCTCCTATGCCATAGCCAAATTTATTCAATCTAACTCAAACAACATCTTTGACCTTTGATGTCTGATAGCATATACAAGTTATTGCCTGTTCTCTAAGCATCTGCAACCAATACATATGAATCTTTTCTTCTAATTTTACAAACTTATACATAAAACTTTAATATGTGCCCCTGATCACAAATTTTACTTAAACTCAAAAGATTATTCTTAATACCTTCTACATATAAAACATTTTCAAATTTAGTTCTACCATTATCCAAACTTAGTGTACCTTTTCCATCAATTCTGGTAGTAGTATTGTCTCCAAATTTCACTGTGCCATAATTAATCTTCTTCAAGGTTATGAAATTGCTCTTGTCTCCTATAATGTTCCTCAAACATCCACTATCAATGAACCATGGATTTTTTTCATTTATTGCATGCAAATTTGTTTGCACCAACATAGATTTTTTAGGTTGTTTCTTTTGCCAAAAACCTGTCTGAACTTTCTTCTTAATAAATGGAGCCTTGAAACTTTGGTTTTTCTTGACTGAATCCAAAACAATTATACAGTATCTAGATATGTTTCTAAAGTTATTTCACTTGTAACATATTATGGCCTCTTCATGAAAGCCTGATAGAGGAGCAATAGAGTTGTGGCTTCTAATTGATTCGGCATGACTTTCCTTCTCCTTATTTATAAAATTGTTAGCTCTTTTTCAACATTCGAATTTATTATGACCATATCCATTACAATAAAAATAGTAACCATAAAAATAGGACATGTTTGTGTATCTATGACCTAATTTTCTTTTGTAGCTATGTTCCCTCCAGCCTTGTTTGTTTGAGATGTCCTCTATATTCTTAACTTCTTCCCTTTTTATTTCTTCTTTTGTAGGAGCTTCAACATAGCTCTTTCCTTTTTCTTTGTCAATGAAAGTAGTGACCTCCTCTTTCTCCTTTTCAAATCAATACCTATCTTATCTGACATTGATCTTTAATTTTCTTATTTTATTCAACATATTATTGTTATTCTCAAATTTTTAATCATTAGTTGCTCTATCATTGATTGATTTATTTGTTTTATCAAGATTTACTTTTAAAGAAGAAATTTCAATAATATACCTTTCACATTATTTACTTACTATTTTCAACTATGATGTTATATATTCTTCATTCCTTTTAGCTTCTTCAAAGTGTGTTGTTAGATCATCAATTATTTCCTTTGACTCCTTTTCATTTTTCTTGATCTGGTCATTCAATCTTCAATTCTTCTTCTCAATATCTTCTAACTCTTCTAAGGCACAAATGAGTTCTTCTAGATTCACTTTAGCTTCATCCTATTTTTCTTCTTGATCATCTGTACTTTTACTTGAAGAGGCATCTTCATGTATGGCCATGAATAGAATCTCTTCTTATTTTGATTTCAAACTTGAATTTACAACCTCTATTTGATTCTTAAGATCTTGAATAAGTATCTTATTTTCTTTTGTTTATATATCCAACTTAGAATCCAAGATACACACCTATTCCTTAAGAGCCTCAACCATAGATTTCAACTCTTGATTCTCCTTCTTTATCTGCTTGGCCATCTTGTGCTTTCCTGATCACACCTTCAAGCTATAAAACTTTTTCAAAATGAACTTGCTTTGATACCAATTGTTAAGCATGGGATATTCTAAGAAGGGGAGGGTGAATCATTATATCATAAATCTTATAAACTTTCACTTAATCAAATTCCACTTAACCATACATTAAATATATAAAATAAAACTAAAATAATAAACACCACACAAGATAGAGAGACACCAAATTTAACATGGAAACCCAATGTGGGAAAAACCATGGAGAACAATCTCAAGTATATTAATGAGCACCAACTCAAACTACAATATTTTCAAGCACCAACTTGTAGGAGCACCAAGCCCTTTGTTGAGCACCAATATAACAACTATTCATGAGCACCAACCCACAGGAGCACCAACCCCTTTGTTGAGCACCAACACAACAACTATTCATGAGCACCAACCCACAGGAGCACCAACCCCTTTTGTGTATACCACACAACTATCTCTAAATATTTCTTTCTCAACAAATGATAGCAAATTACAATATCTCTTTCTTCTCTCTCCTTTGCTCTTCTAAGCAAGATATAATAATTACAAATCATACTCTTTCTTTCATATTACAAATGGCTTTTCAAGACTTTATTTATAGCTTTCCAAATGACCTTTTGCATACACCCTTTGTGACCCTTCAATCCTAATGGAAAATGGTGCCAAAATTGCATGACCCTTCGTATCCTTGCATTTGAAAAGTCATATGGTGACCCTTCATAAGCAAAAATGTCCTTTCCTCTTTTGTCTTTATCTTGGTGACTTTTCATATTCCTCAAAGTGTCCCTTCATGAAAAATTGTGCCATTCCTCTTTTGTCTTCACGTGGTGACTCTTGGAATTCCTCAAGATGACTCTTCATGGGAAAATGCATCCAATTCTTCTTTTGTCTTTACCTTGTGACTCTTTGACTTCTCCATGGGCCCTTCTTTTAACTTTATGCAATAAAAAATATATTCATTAATATTAAATAAATATTAACACACATTAGCCAAGATATGAATATTAAACATCATTAAATGCAATGGGTCCTTTATCACCAATAATGCTAGATCTTTGACATCAATGACAATATTTCCAACAACCAAAATATTTTACTTCATGTATGGTATCAGGTTGAGTACTAGGATTCCATTCATGAGGTTAGGTATCCCAAGTATCTGGGGATTGAGCTATCTATCGATTCTAATGGATTATTGTAATGTTAATGCCAAAGTACTGGTAACATGTTCTCTTCTCAAGAATATGGTGGTAATGGGGTCTAAGGCATTTTTTTACATCTCTAATTCTAATTCCAATTGTGGTTTATACCTAGGGGCCAACCAATTGTACATCTTTTTCTATCTTGTTTTGAAAGCACATATAAGCTCATTATGTTCTCTCTTCATGTTGGTGAAGTGTTGATATATCAATCCAAGATTGGTGACCTATCTGAACTACACAAGAAAAGCCATTTGACAATTCTCCCTATTAGTGATGAAATTTTTCATTAGATTCAAATACCAATCATAAATAACATCCATTAAAGTAAAAGGGAATAATCAACATGTAACATCTTCATCAATTATAATCATTAATATTAAGGCAACTTTAACAGATTTAATATGCTCTTCTACGGTCCTTGGCCCTAAAGGAGAAAAGGATAATAAATATTTTTCAAGGTTCTGGGGTAGATCATGTACATCCCCTAAGATGGTAATGGAAGATCTAAATAACCAGGGTTATTTATAAGCCATTGGTTGATTAACAAGTAAAGGGTTCCTTACAGATGAATGGTACCTTAGTGGAGGTGGGTTGTTTTGAAATGGACATATTAGCATAACTCTAGGTCTTCTATGGCTTGGTAAGGATGATACTAATAAACCAACCTAGGAATTAGATCTAGTCACTCTCCTAGGTGACTCCAGTACAACTCTATGCAAGGACTAACTTCTATTATTGGGAGGAAATTTAGATCCTCCTTCTAGCATCATTAAAACTATTGATGTAGGTTTTATGCACACCACAACCATAATGAGGTAGCATCTAACATTTTAGGATCTTAATAGATTAAAACTCCACTCTATGGCACAAGTTTTAGGTATGTAGTTTTTGACAACCTATTGATGAAATAGATGGTAAAGTATGTAGGTTGTTAACAAGGTTTTTTGGATGGAAGCATGGTTTCCTAATAGAGTGAATCCCTAGGTGAGTTGGATGGGTGGATGGATTATATTATAAAGTGGGTAGATATAAATAATAAAACACAAAAGGAGGGTAAGTTATGGTAGAAAATGAATCCTTGTGAGTCTTATAAATTACTTCCTTAGTTGGTTTTTGGACAGACCTATGTTTTCTTAAAACCAACACCTACTACTAGCAGTAATTGCACACTATTAGCCAGACATGGTTAAAGAGTCAAGGGAATGGGGATGTAGGAAGTCTAATAGCCTCAAATAAATGTTAATCCCATTAGGGAAGCTATTTTACACCCTTTAATCAAGATAATATGGCTTGGTCTAATGAATTATCTAAGGTAGCAATAACACACACTCAAAAAACTACACCAAGAAAACACAAGTGCACATCTAGAAATATGTCTAAATATAACTTGAATATTTTAATCAACTCATTTACCAATATTCAATAGCTATTGTAAATTTAATATTATCACATTAATCAAAATATTTAAGAGTCTATTCACAACATTAGAAAGAAAATACTCAGATACTTCACTTGATGACCAAAGTGGTTCTTGCTTTGTATTCCAAAATTATTTAACCAAAAATAAAGTGGGTGGTATAATTGTATTTTTATATCTTATGGAGGGGTCAATTCATCCTCCAAGTCTATGCATGATTATTACATGTGGAAGTTAGAACATCTAGTTCTAACTAGAGTCAAAGTCACTTAAGCTAAAAAGATATAAATAGACATATTGCCTTTATAAAATCATAAATGTGTGTATGAGAAAATAAAATATAAATTTTACAATAGTTTTTCTATTTTACAAGTAATCTAAATATGAGTTCCACCAGGACTTTTACTTGCATACTTCTAAGTTTTCTTTGGCCAAAGTATTGCATGAGCTTTAGTCAGAGTCAACGTTAGATTAGAAATTGAAGATATAGCTCCATTGCCAGAAGCTTGCTTCTTCTTCATCTCATTCTCCATATATACTTTATGTTCCACTTCATGCTACTGATGAATACTATCCAAGTTATGTATTGAAGGTTGGTGGAGTACCTTAGTTAGCCCGAGGATTTGTACATGTTAATCTTTAGTAAGCTAGAACTTAATTCTAAAAATCTCCACTTTGCTTAACTCTGATTTTATTCTTTCCACCACCAAGAATTGTATGCTTTGCTTAAATTTCTTAGTACCATCTTAGATGATTTTTTCAAAATTGATTCTACTAATAAACTTACCTATAGAATCCCTTGCTTTAAATAATTTCAAATCATTAAAAAATTGGAGGAGTTGGGCCTCATGTGCTTGGTAATCTAGTAATAAGGATGAAAATACCTTTAACCACTCCTTGACCTCCTCATGTCTAATGACCACCAATTTTAGGGAATTATATGCCTCAAATGTAGTCATTAGATCAAGATGGCTATACAATAATTTACCTATATAGGCAACTAGCATCTTAAGCCTAATATTATCTTGAGCTACAGAGCCACATAGTTGACTTGATTAGATCATGTGAGACACCATATCATCCTTCATAAACTCCATGGAATTTAGATAATTTTAAAACTTAGAAGTAGCCTCCCTTAACTCATCTTTGATTCTTGTAGGAACATGTACCATATTGGATTATTCCTTGAGTTGCTCAATTTATACTCACAGTTCTTGTACTTCCTCCTCTAGCTCCTATCAATCCAAATTTGTACCTTTTTGGATGGACACCATCACATCATTGTGTTCTTGAGATAATTCTAAAATATTTTATTCATATACCAACTCACTTGGCTACCTATTCTACCTCCTAGTTAGAGAGAACACTAGTTGTTGCTCTTCAAGGATGATACTTGTTCCCTAGTCATCCTCAAATTTAATCTTCTTAACTCTTTGGATTGATCTAGTTAGAGGTTCAAACAAAATAGACATGGATGAGAGCTTAGTGACCTTATAAGTTGGCATTTGGTCCCTTAAATCTATGGCCCAAAGTAGAATGTTGAGGGGTGCCTCATTAGTTGCAACAATAATTTCTTACTCAGCCTCCTCTTCTTCATTCTTTCACTTCTTATTGGCCTTCGTCAAGACATCAGGTAAGGAAGGCCATATTATTTTGGACCAGTCTACTCCAACTTGAGGAAGTGGATGTATTACAAAAATGTCAGGTTTTGCCTTCTTCCCCCTGCTTGTGCTGGTTATTTTAGTTTCTTTGGTATAAGTAGAAGTGGGGAGTGTAAGGGAGAGTTATGTATATTGGACATAGAGTTGGGGGTGGCCAGAATAGTCTGCACCTTCCTAGATGCTTGCTTGTTTTTGTGAAGTCTCAAAATAGAAGTACTAGTAGGCATAGAGGGAACAACCATATGAAATGGTGTAGTGATGATAGTGCAGGGATAAATGGTGATTTTATAAATGGAAGTAATAGAGGTAGATATGTAATGAAATAAGGCGGTGAATGTAGTAGGTGTGGGGGATTCCTCAGAAGAAATAAATGTTGAATCAATAATGGAAATTGAATCCAAAAGAAAGGTGGAAAATGCATGAGTACCTTAAAGTTATAGTTTAATGGGATCCAATTGAAGGCTTAAATCTTTGACCTCCTCTAATTTAGCTTCCTCAACTAGATCATCTACCATGTCCTTGATGATAAATTCATCTCTTCCTGATTGCTACAACCTCGAAGGTAGAATGGGCAAGACTTGAGATGTTTACATTGTGGGGTTGGCTATAAGATTTCTTAGATTCCTGGTGTAAACCAAGGGGGTCTTTCCCTAAATGGGAGAGTCATGGGAATAATATACTACTACTTATGTATTAGCTACCCCAATATTTGAAATAGTAGACATGGTGGGGGTAGCCATAAGGATTTGAATGGTGCTAGAAATATACATTTCTTCCTCATTAGAGTCCAAACTAATAGGATATCCTCTCTCTCCTCTTATTAGTGTACTCAACTCAGGGAACCTAGGTTCCCTCTTTACTATTTTCAATTTCAACTTCAATAGAAGTCCTTGAGACAAGGAAGCTTCCTACTCCTTAGACTACCCTCTCTAGAAGTCTAAATGCTACCAAACTTTGAAATGAGATATTCAACTATCCAATTCTCTATTATATATACTAGACTCTATTTGGATCATCCTTAGATGATCTTGTAGCCCAAAAATTTGTGCTCACCCAATACTTCTTCATTTGATGCAACATTTAAGAAAATGAAGTCATAGAAGTAAGGTTGATGGTAGTAAGGGATGTTGAATCTATGAATGTGTTTTTGGATATGCCCATGTGGGTCCCAATCTCTCTGTGCCATTATAGGGAAACCATATTGATTCTAATTTATAGAAACATCACTAATATGTTTTCTCATGGAATATGTCATTCTGCCTATTATAATAAAGCTCCTTAAAAAAAGGCTTTCTTCTACCTAGCTAAATCTTCATCAATATTGTTCCATAAATGGAAAGCAATTTCCTATTTTTCCAGTTTATCTAGTAAATACTTGGGGAGACATAGGGTATATACCTTATTACCCTAGATCATAATGACTATAAAGTTTGGATATAAGAAGTAATCTCCCTTACCACTCAAATTCTTAAAAATATTCTCCCTAATACAAGCCCTGGGTGAGCCATGGATGGCTTGCCACACCAGTGGATAGATGTCTTCACATATTTTGACCATGTATTTCTAATAAGCATATATGTGCATGAGTTTAAAATGGTCACAAATTATATTATTTATGAAATCTATGACTAGAGCCTACATAATTCCTAAGTCTTTATAACATGTCCCCATAACTACCTCTATCAAATATGACATCATGAAAAAGTCTCCTATGGGGGTGGGACATTTGTCTTTGTGTAGAATCTATTCTCTCAACCTCAAACTAATCACTTCCCCCAAGGCATAAGTAAAATCATGGGATAACATCATATACAGTAAATAAACCCAATCCAAATTTACAAAATGGATGCTAGGCATCCCATATATCTCATTGACTAAAGCCATACCTATTTGAACTCCCATCTTGAATTTGTCTATTAGAATGGCTCCCTTTGGCTTCATTCCTTACCAGGTGATGGATTGGCTTGGGAACAACCATAAAGTGAGCACCTTTATGATTGAGGTTTTAGTTTTTAATTTCACCCAAGTGTATTTCTCATAGTATGCATATGGGATGCTAACAGATAGATATCTTTTAAAGTCTCTTCTAGAGATGCATGTGACTACTTTATCTACATGAAAATGCACAAGTAGACATCCTATGATATCTTACTAGTAAATTATAAATCCCTAAAAAGGTCAATACATGGCATGACTTCTGGCTTTGCCATAGTGAAGTATAATATTTATCACTTATAGACTAATAATTCTTGAACAAATAACCCTTTTGATAGTACTGTCTCATCATCTAATGAAAATATATCAACTAAATCAATTGCATCCCAAAGTTGTGAATAAATATGATACTTATCTTCAGATACACTTGTATTGAAGATAGTTTATTTGAATTATGTAGAGTCTTTTATTGAAAATGTAGATAGGGGATTAGTTCCTCAAGATGACCTTGATGAGGAAGCCATAACTATGTACTCATGCTTGTATCTTGCTTAATGTGTTGCATGTTTTGTAAACCTATATATAAATGCAATCGACCCAGCTCTATCTTGATTATTTTTCATTGTATACTCTTCAAAGTAGAAACTAGGGATCTCATTCACTATTTTGGGACAAGGATACTTCAATCACAAGATATCTTGAATTCAAATGACATCTTCAGTGGATGCATATCATCTATATAAGATACTGCATTGAATACGAAGATGTGCGATATTAAATATACAACATTCACTTTTCAAATTTGTTAGCTTGGGTTGGTGGGGGATTTTAACATTTATCTAATAGGAAATATTTTATCTTTACTAAGTATGGAATTAATATTCATAATATTCTTATTAATAAATATAAAAAAGGTATAACATCCAAAAGGTGCTTTTAGGTTAGTGTTCAAAGATAATTCCTTTAGGGAATTATTTCAGACAAAATGTTCATGGCTATTGTTTCGAAGGACCTTGAGAGAAAGTATTGAAGTAATTATTTTGAAGGGCTATTTTTTGGCTAAAGGGTACTTCCAAACTTTTTGAAGAGTAGTTTCAATCTAAAGGGTCCACTTCATAGGGTATTTTGTACATGAAAAAAGTCCTAAAGGGTCTACTTCACAAATGCCAAAGGGCACTTTCAAAATTCTTGAAAGGTAGTTTAGAGGGCTAAAGGGCACCTTTTATTTTTTGAGGGTACTTTTATATGGCTAAGGGTCACTTCAAAGGTCTCAAAGGGTAGGTTTGGAAACACCTAAAGGGTATGTGGCATTAATTTAGAGGGTAGCTTCAGGAATTTTGAAAGACAAGTTCCCTTTAAAGGAATTCTTTTAGAGATTTTTCATCAAACAAAATGTCCAAAATAAAAGTATCAAGGAAATGGCCATATAACAAAAGGTCCAAAGATAGAAGTCCTAAGGGGTATGTCCAAAAAGGGAACTTGGATATTTCATAAAGGCTAACAACACCTTTTCAAAATATCCAAAGGGTATGTGGCCACTTGAAAAAGGGCACATGACTTAGGACAAAGATCTAGTAGGGTAGGTTCAACCAAATTTGAAGGGTTTGTGCCCTTTAAAGGAATAGTTTCAAGGATTTTGCATCAAAATAAAATGTTCAAAAAAATAAGTCCAAAGGAAATGGTTTAGGGCATAGGATCCTTTTAAAAGGTCTCAAAGGATTTACTTAGGGGAATTTATTTCAAAATAAATGTTCAAAGGAATTGGAAAACGCATGGAACAAAAGTTCTAAAGGAAAGGGAGAAGGGCAATCACAAGAAATGCTGAAGGAATTTTGATGGGAAAAATGCCACAACAATTATTATAAAGGACACTCCCATAAAGCTTGAGAGGTAGGTTGGGATAAAAAGGACACTTGGGAAAGCTCTAAAGGAAAATTAAAAATATCTAAGGGTAGGCTACACAAATCCAAAGGGTATGTACCCTAAAGGAATGGTCAAGAAGGGGGAAATGGTTTAGTTTGAAAAAGGCCTAGGGGCTAATTGGAAGGATCCTGAAGGGTAGGTGGAAGGGAGTCAAAGGGTTTACTTCGAGGCATAATTTGATCAAAGGGTATACTTTGTAAAGGCCCAAAGGCACTTCAAAGATTCTCAAATCATAATTTCATATGCTTGATCATATTTCCAAAAGTTTTGAAGGATAAGGTGGAGGGGGTCAAAGGGATAATCCATCAAGAATTTATTCAAGGGAAAATGCATGCGGTCCAAAATCCCTTAAGGCCAAAGGTACGTATCCTAATTTTTTTTTAAAGAATTGTTTCAGACAAGGATCTTTCAAAAATTTCTCTGATAAGATGAGTCTTTCAAAATAATAATCTTGAACGAAGTAGGACTGAAAGTTTGTCAAACTAATACATCCAAAAGATAGTTTTGCATAAATTATGAAAGAATTAACTCAAATAATTCATCTACAACACCCTAGTTAGTCTCATAAGTAACATAATCATAATGCCAATATCACCCACCAAAAAATTAAAAGTCATAAATTTACAAACTTTGCCTAAAACATATGAAAATGGATTACTCATTAAGGTCATATTTCAAAAAAGTGGGTCCCCATTTCCTTCCAGAAAGAAGGGGGTGTTGGGTACAACATAAGTCAAATGTACAATCAAGTAAATATTGACTATTTAGACCAAAATTATGTCAAACCCTTATAGTATAAAACTTGATATAAGGGTCTTATAGGATGTACCATGGCCCTAGTGATGTCATTAAATGTGTCACTAGCTTTGTCATAATCACATTTAGTCTTTTATGTCATTTCATGTTGCTTAAGGTCATGTTTAGGCCATTTAATGAATTTTGTATAGTTTTTCTAGAAGGAAAAGTTTTTCAAAGTGTCTTTCAACATCTTTCATGTTATATTCTTATTAGATATGTCTGTCCTAACTAAAAACTTACAGGGGCAACATTGAAATCAAGAATATAATTGGAAAAGAAGGAAGTTTTGGTAGTTTTATAGTTTATACAAGAGTTTGGTACCTATGGAAGGCTTCTAAAATGTCCCTTTAACTCCCCTAAACTCACTTATACATTTTATTATTTTTGAAACACCTGAAAATGGTCTAAAACTATTTTGATCCTCCATCACTCTTCTTTGCATACCAAAAAGGTCAAACAATTTTGGTTTAGTATAGATAGAAAGAGTTGAATAACATAAAATGCACTTGGTGAGAGATATTAATCTTTGTCTACTTAAAATCCACGGCAAGAGTTAGAATATTGGTTTTTGTTCTTTATGAACAATGATAAGAAGTTTACTACCTCTTTCTTCTTACTCATAATCATAGCCTACAGGTTAACTCTTTGTTTGGGTTAATTTGTACAAACTAAGTGTTACACATGGTTCTAGATAGAGTATACATACTCCTCACATGGTTATCAACTTATTTTTAATGTGTGGAGTGAAGAATAAAAACATAAGTATCTCATATTGCTTGTAAAAGACACTATCACAGTTTGCATACAAGTTTTCCTCAGTAGTGGAGTTCCTTTCCATGTTTTGGCTTCCATATCAAAGGTGTATTTATGTTTCATTATTTTCATGGTCATGGTGATTAACTTAATTTACAAATGATTATTATAAATACTAACATATTTATGAAAGACACAATCATATACATGTACAATCAGTTTACTATAGACATCCACATACACATAGGTAAAAGAAGATTATTGCACAGTCATGGGGATCAAACATTAAGGTTTTAAAGTGGTGATAGGTCTCTTGAGTTGGAAATAACATATTTGAGCTATCCAATGATGGTTTAATTTTGTTTGAGATAACATATTATTTCATATACAAAGTTATTTCTTGTATACTATAATAATACCTATAGGATAGCTCCTATAGAGGTCTAAAGAATAATGAACATTAGATTATTAAACTTGTTTAAACCTTAATTGAGGTCTAGAACATTGAAAAGTGACTTTTAGATAGTCTAAAGGTCACATTATTATAGGTATAATTGAGAATCATGCTCATATGAGGAGAAAGGGACTTAAGGGATAAATTACCTTAAAGTCTCTAAAATAGCGACTCTACCTTTCTTTTGATCTTTTCACAATGGATCATTTTGAGGTATAAACTAGCCCAATGGCTTCCATCAAACAACCTAGGCATAGGGGTAGTAATTTTTTATGATAATATGAGTTTTTGGTTCTAATAGGTAATGTGGATGAATCCTCCATCTTGAGCATTCTCTCACTATAGAATGATAGTGTTATATACAATATTTTGAGTCCAAATGGCTTTACAATGCTACAAGACCTAATGGAGGTATAACCTATAAGTAAGTGACTCTTTTGAGATGAGAAGGACAATGTGATATAAAATAATAGTCAAGGGAGTTGAGACACAAGTTTTTTACTCATATCACCACCTACAAGGTCTCTTTTTTTCTCAAAAGTGCACCTATAGGTTGACTAAAGAAGGGTAACAAATTAGAACATGACAGTTGGGTGTTAGTTTTAAGCCCTATGCATGTTATGAATATGATTAGATATTAAGGTGAGATAAAATACATATAAACAAATCCCAAATATGAAATATACTATGTAAAACATCCTACAAGGGTTTTATGGCCTAAAGATAGTCACCTATACTTGTTATATAGGAGAAACCAACTTAGGCCAATAGTCTAGAAAGGTTTGGACACAAAACCTAATATATGATCTGAGGTGAGTTAAAATGAATTTTAAATGACATTTATGACTTAAAGGAGGTGTTATGTCATGATACACAAGGTCTAACACTGAGTAAAACCTACAATAATGTATTTTTCCTAAATAAATCACATAGTTACACAGTCTACAAATTAAGCCTAGTTATGGAGAGGGTAATTAGGAGTTAGCAGAAGTTAAGATGGTGGATATGAATAATAAAAATATCATATTAGTGATGACCATATCAGGTAGTACTCATAACAAGGGAATAGGATAAGGACTATTCTCCAAGATTTAACCTATAACCATGTTCATAGTCTATGCATAGTCAGTAGGTTTAGGAAGCATGTATTAAGTTTTTGTTTGAAGATTTAAAGGGAATATTGGTGTGATATAACTAATAAAATTGGTATATAATACCTTTATGATCATCTCATTCCTTCACATTAGTTGATCAGATAGAGGAGATGCTCTTTATTCTATCTCAAATAAAGGGCACTCCTAGCCAAGTCTAGACTATAGGAAGGATATGAGAATGATAAGAAGATGAGATGGGAGGTATTAAATCACTACATAACGGTATGTTAGGTTGTTATAAACATTAAAAAAACATAAATTAGGTCTTAAAATCTTGAAAAACCACTCAAAGGTGGTTATTAGCAACAAGACACAATTCAGGCCTATTATGCCTTGACTAGGCCTAAAGCCTTAAAGGGGTTTAATCTCACCTCCAACACCAATTAAACATTATAACATATTTAAATACCTTTATGAGGAGTTATGATATTTTTTTGAGCTATTGGTATATAGATAAGATCAAAAGTAATTCATTTTTAAGCTTAAAGACACCCCAAGGTATGCAAAATATACTCCCAAGCTCAAGAGGCCATATTTAGATGCTCACACTAGTATGGACACATTTCATTGAGATAGGAGATGTTTAATAGGGTACCTAACATGATTTTAGTGGAATTGGTATGAGGTTTCAATGTCAAGATTGTATGAACAATCCTTAAGAGTCAAAACCACCTAAAACCCTCCAAAATGCTTGCCTAAGACTCGATGGCAAAGAAGTGAGTAAAGATGCATTCAATAAGGATAGTATTATATGGAAATTATTTTGGGATTGAAGAATAATATCTTAATTTCCATCCCATCTAGTTTTTTTGTGCCCTACTTGTACGAATAGGGTACAAAATAGGCTTTTTCAGATATTTTATGTGTTTTGCAAGTGCAAAAGAGAGTTAAAGGATGAGGGTAATTAGGGGAGTCCAATTGGGAATTTTCCTAACTATACATGATCATTTATCACAAAAACCTTACATGGAAACACTTATGAAAGCTTCTTCACTTTAGGCAGTTTGTGAAAGACAATGAGAATGGAGAGCGACCACCAAGTGAGAAAGTGATAAGTCTAATTAGGAGACCTTCTAAGGTTTAATTCATGAATTAGAAGGTCAGGGGACTATCGACATGTTTCATATCATCCCTTGGATTGGATTTTTTGGGTTTATGATCCAAATGATTTTTAGTTTAACGTTTTGGTTTAATAGTTGCTTTATTTAAATTATAGTTGGTTCACATGAAAGTTGGTTGAGTCTTATAATGACCACATGAAAAGATTATAAATATTTTCACATACTTTTTAAATCCATCTAAAAATAATAAAATTTAATTTTATTGTCAAAAATACTATTTGCAATGTATATTTTCTATTATTTCTCTTATCAGAGGTCCTATTAGTGGTATCAGAGCCACATAGGAGATAGAAAGATTGAGAGACATAGGTATAGACTAAATTGGATAGTTTAAAATTCTTGAAGTTCCTATGTGATGAAATCAGGTGGCATGCCTAGAAAGGAAGAGTATAACCTTCAAATATATAAAGCATTCAAGTCTACAATCATTGGTAAAGCATATCATTTTTTTACTAGGTTATTTGAGTCAGAGGATTCAACATTTTTTAAAAAGTGTTGCACCCAAATTATATGACATTTAAGAATGGATAATTGAAAAATAACACTACATTTATTATTTGAACTTGGTTATTTTGAAAATATCCTTATAGAATTGATTTGTATGGTGGTGGCTGAGTGCACATCAATTTTTGAAAAGGCCAAACTTATTCACCAGAGCAGGGAAGAAAAAGTGTAGTAATCTAATACATAAATAAGAATAAACATCATAAAAGAAGCAATATGGTGAGATTTTTGAATTTATACTATGATTTTAAGGTCAAAAGAAGCACATAATTCCATAAGGCAACATTTTAGAAGAAAATTGACTGTGGAATTTAACTATTTAATAGAATGGTGTGAAGATTCCATTCATTTAGAAAAACTAATTTCATATAGAAATATTTCACCTATGGGATCCACCAAGCAAGCACAAATCATAAATTTTTACACACAGATTAAAATCATTGCACATAATATTACCATGTGTGTAATTTTTAAATCTTCTTTCAAAAGTCAGGATTAGCTAGATTATTTTTCCTCTTTTGTTACATAAATTTATGAAAGTCAAGTTGGATAGGTAATTTTTATAAGACATTTTCTAAAAGGCAGGTTAAGATTTCAACCCTCAAAAGTGCCAAAAAATATTTTTTTTAGAAAGAGGTTATTTGAATGAATTGTGAAAACTAGGACCATTTTCACCATATTTTTTAACACTATCATATTATTTTATGAAAGTTACTTTTTTAGAAACTAGACTCAGATAGATTTTCAATGAGTATAAATAAGGATGGGTCCATCATGTCTTTCTATGATATTTTAATCCCCGTAAACTAGTCAATTTTTTTTTAATTATCATTGAGGGGGGGGTCTACCTAGCTTGATAGATGGCAAACTTTCAAATTGTCAAAGCTTATAATTTCAAATTCTTCATATGACCACTTCTTTTTCATGAAAATGGATTTATAATAGCATCAACATGAGAATTTTTTGATTCTATCATGTGTAAATATGTTTTTTTACATATTTTGAATAAATTACACATTGCAATGAAATTGGGTGCATTTTTGATGGAATTTGACACCTCAAGTTTTTCTCAAATGGTAAAAATGTGTTGTATACATCAAAAAAATATCATAAAAATATGTCCCACCACTTGTGTTATTAGTGATGATGGTGTTACATTTTAATGTTTATAGGTCCCTAAGGATATAATAGGTTAAATAGAGACAACTAGAGGTTGGAGGATCCATGAAGGTTAGAAGATATTTTCCCTTATCTAGTTCACTATTCACTCAAGGTATGGGTTCATTATTGGGATAGTAATTTTTGGTTTGTGATTTTTCTTTTAGTTCCATTTTTGGGTTTTCATATTTGATATTCGTGACATGGATTATACAAAGTAGTTTGAATTTATTTTTATGTTACATAGCTTCTCACCTCTCACCTAATAGAGGGAAGATACTATATAGTGGCCTTCAATTAGTCATTGACAGTTGTATAAGTTAGCATTAGATTTTATAACATTTTTTAGTGATGAAAAAAGGCATGCATGTGATGTTGGTGATTGTTAGACATCTAAGAGATGTACCATATAGAGTACTAGAGGATCACTTGGATGGGTTCCTATGTGGGACCTTGTGTGGGTTGATTTAGTTAGAAAATATTTGATCAGGTTATACTATAGTACAATACAATGATCATAAGGGATGAGAAGACCTTGATCATGTTCATAAACCTTTTATGTTATAACTCACTGGGTGGGATTCTATATAGACCAACATCAGTTTGATTAGTACCATCATGTATAGTGTGTTATCTTGCAGATGTAGTAGAGATTCATTGATGACTTCATAGTCATAGCTCTAGATCTTCATCTTATACACCACTTTAGATCAAGGGGAATTTTTTTGGGTTTATTATCCAAATGATTTTTAGTTTAATGTTTTGATTTAATAGTTACTTTATTAAAATAATAGTTGGTTCACAAGAATGTTGGTTGAGTTTTATAACCACATCATGAAAATATTATAAATATTTTCACCTCTTTCATAAATCCATCTCAAAATAATACAATTTAATTTTATTATCAAAAATACTATTCACAATGTATTTTTTTATTATTTCTCCTATCATAGGTCCTATCAAGACTGAGAAACTAAAGGACCTTATGGTGACAAGTGCAAGGATAGACCTAAAAGGCTAGTGATGGTGACTATAAAAGGTGAGAACAAGTGTCCAAAATAATACTAGTGGTTAGGGATACATCTAAAGACTTTTGAAGCTTGTTTCTAAACCCCCCTTGATAGTGCATATGTGTCAACTCTCCCTAGTCTAGTTTGGAGTACTCAAGAGAGGCCTAATGGTGAAGATAATTTCCAATAAGGTAGTTGAAAGACCCTATGCTAGTTTTGGGGATTTTTATGCTTCTGAGGTACATTTGTCCAAAGAGATATTACATGGTTTATTTCATATTCCATTATTTTGAAAATGTAACTCTCTCTCTCTCTCTCTCTCTCTCTCTCTCTCTCTCTCTCTCTCTCTCTCTCTCTCTCTCTCTCTCTCTCTCTCTCTCTCTCTCTCTCTCTCTCTCTCTCTCTCTCTCTCTCTCTCTCTCTGTTTGACATTTATTTTTATGACTCTTGAGCTTCATTCTTTTCTCCCCTCTCATACATTCTATAAATACAAGCCATTTTGGCTATTGTTTTCTAATTCCACACCTAGTATGGTGAATCCCTTATGGTTTGATGTTGTACTTTACCTTTTAATAATACATTAAATCTATTTTTCATTTCATAAACACATTATCCAAGTGTGTAAGTGATGTATGGTGAGGTCTAGTGATAAACACCTATCCTTGTTTCTCTTTGTCCTTTCATGTTTCATGGAAATAATTTATCTTTATAACAGGTCATATGGAATGTAGATAGTGTATTTTACTCCCTTAAAGTGTGAAAGTAGCCTTAGTGTCTCCAACTAACCTCTAGTCTACTCACCTTGAGTAGTTTCATGTATATCACCTCCATATTTGAAATAATAATGCTAGAGTATTCTAGGACTTTGAAGTTTGTTGTAGGTCATTTATCTTAGTGTAAGGGTATGATGATATTGTGGATATATTTTTATTGTATCACTCCCTTAGATTAGTTTATTTTCATGCATATTTATTTCCATTTTCAGATAATTAATCAGTTAGTATAGGTGATAAGCACTTAAAGATCAATCTAGGGAGATAGCCCTTAAACCTAGAGGTCTACCTCTACTATAGGCAACCCATAGGACTAGAGGTATTCCAATGTTTCCAAAATCCTATAGTATACTTGAACAAACTCCTATAGGGTAAAATATTTGGTGATAATAGTTCTAGCATGCCTAATGGGACCATTGTCCTAAAGATAACTTGTCAAGGTGAATACTGGTCTTGAAAACATCATAGTAGTATATGGTGTTCTAATCAACATTTGAAGACTCCATTCAAGGTAAAATTTGGTTGTAAACCATTATTTTTTCATATTATTGTTCTAATACTTTATGGTCATTACTAGGTCATCTTATATTAAAGTTTTCAATCCCATCAATCCACCTCTTCAACCTGAACTTCCTCTTGAATTATAAAATCCTAAGCTTATTCTACCCTTTGAAGAGCAAGAGGACTTTTATATCCAAGAATACTAAGAAAGTGAAGAAAAAATTGAAGAGGACATGGCTATGCAACATGTCTTCCTAGCTTTAACACTAAAAATCTGATCCATCTTGATGCATATGATGACATTACCCCTAATTCTATGAAGAGTGTTCTTACATTAAATGGTGAAGTTCATATTACTTCTAGTGAGCACATTAAGGATATATCAAATTTTTGTAGTTTTCAGAATGTCACTTTGGTCAATATTGGTATTAGACTCCTTACCATGTCCCTTAGAGGGAAAGAACTTGATTAGTATAGGAATTTTCTTGGTGGATGTATCACAACTTGGGATGATTTTGGGGATCTACTAACATCAAGGTTTGAAGATAGGATTGATTAAACATCACTCATCCATCAGCTCAACATGATTCAAAGAGCCCCCAAGGAGACAATGCATGATTTTAATGAGAGATTCTAAAGGATTAGCATAGGTTTCCTCCTCCCATGAGACCACCTACTAGCTTTATGTTTCCTAATTACTTGAGGGCTATTAGAACCTATATATCCATAACTTTACAATCCATGGGTGGTTTCACCTTACCTGAGGCATATGACCTTGCTATTAGAGATGCTAATGGCCTCATAAAAGCTAAAAATTTGTCTCCAAAAGTGTCTATGACTCTAATACCAAATATTTATATTTTTGTTCCAAGCATTTCCTATTGGAGGTCTAAATTTCACCCTAGGTAAAAGTATAAGTGTTCAAGTCCTAATCTCAAACCTAGTCCAACATGGGAATGACCTTAGGTTATGGGTTACCTAATCTTGGGTTAGATCTCTAATATTTTTAATGAGGCTAACTCCTTTGATATGACAATGTAGGTTTTCTCCTAAACCTATACTTATACCAAGGAAAGGGGAAAGAGAAGAGAGATAAAATGAATAAAATCTAGTCTAATTGTGATGCACTAAATATTCAATGATCCACTATTATCTTAGACACTTTCATGAATACTAATAAATGCAATGGGGAAAAGGGTTGATCAGATTCTATAATAGAGTTCCAAACATGAGAATTTTGTATGAATGTTGAAAGAGACTTGCAACTTGAAGGACAAGAAGAGATAGGTCAAATTAAGACACTATGGAGCTATGCCACTTCAAGAGAAACCTCCCTAGCTCACACTTCACACACAACCTATAAGAAACTAAAAACCTTAAAGAGAGGTACATAAAGGACCTATAGATGATGAATAAATAATGTACATTTTGAAAATAAAACTTCAATAGAGTACACTTAGCCTTAAATAGAATCTAAAATTGTGTTATATTACTTCAAAAGAGTTTTACAAAGTGATTTTAGTAAAGGCTTGCTATACCCAATCGTGGGATGAAGAGCATGATACCGAATATGATCTTGATACATTTATCCACTTTTATCCATTACCATCTCATTGGACTTCCCTCTTAATTTACATTAAACCTCTTGTGTAAGGTTATTTTATGTGGGGACCAAGGCTCTTGAGCTACTTGTCACTATGGGGTTGTAATTATTATGATATCTACCTTAAGTGATTTGGCCTTGGGATTGTTGATTTAATGGATAAGGGGGTCTATTTTAGAATTGAGTAGGGTATTGGGATTAGAAAGGACCTTGGTATGGCCTATATGAAGTTTGTTATTATCTCTCTAGAGCTACTAGCTTATTATTTTATGCCTTCAATAAGCTCTCAATCTTGTAAATTTATCCACTTGACTATCATTAGGTTGAGTTTGATTGTTTGGAGTGGGAAAGGGAGTAATAGTATGTGGGGTTGGATGAATCTTAGGAAAATATGGCATGAGAGGCCTTGACATGATTTTCCTTACTTGTATCAAATATTTTTCTTCCCTTATATTTATCTCATAAGCCCTAGGCAAAGTTGTTCCACCCATTGATTAGATCATGAATTCAATGTCTAAATTCAATGCTCTCAAATAGTAAATAAAAGAATAATTTTGTGTGGGCTTAATGGTGACATTTATCCTATCCCAAGTCTTTTGGAATCTATAGTTGAAATCAACCATAGATTCTTGGGATGCCCTCTTGATTGAGGTAAGATGTTCAACAAGTGATGCATGGTCACTTCTATCCTCAAAATGTTTGCATAGATACTCACCAAACTCATCCCAATTATTGATTAAGGCAATATCTAGACCCCTATACCATTTTAGGGCTTTGCCTTTCAATGACATGGTTATCAATCTCATGGCTACATTTTCTTATGTGATATTATGTACTGAACAAAGGTTTAAAATGTTAGCTATGTGCTCTACCAGGGTGGTGAAGTTTTCTCCTTAAAAGTATGGAAGATTATTCAAGGAGGCAACTAGGATATCATCATGTTATTGAAGGTTAAGGGGGACACCACCATTTAAGGGTATAAAATCTTGCATTCTAGGTCTTGTCATTTTTATGGTGGGGATTGTACTGCTTAAAAAATAGGATGACCAAGAGATGAATAATGCATTTAGGGATAAGGACTTATACTATTGAATCTTGATCTTTTATATGACGTTGAAGGTAGATCAATGAACTCAAAGGGAATACCTTTACTAACTAACCTTGTAGTAACCTTTGGTACGAGAGGTGATGTCTATATGATGTTATGAACTCTATACTTGGAGAATATTTAGTTTATAATGATGGTAAATGTTTTATTCTACTGCAAATACTTATTTTCAACTCTAATATTCAGCTATGATAAATAAAAAGTGTCTCACTAGGCTTACTAAAAATTTTAGAGGTCTATATTATACCCTAGCTAAAAGTAGAAGTGCTCAAGTCCTACTCCCAAACCTAATCCAACATGGGAATGACCCTAGGCTATGGGTTACCTAATCTTGGGTTAGAACTCTAGGATTTTTAATGAGGATAGATCCTTTGATATGATAATGTATTTCTTCTCCTAAACCTATACTTATACCAAAGAAAAGGGAAAGAGAAGAGAGCTAAAAGGAATAAAACCTAGTCTAAATGGTGATGCATCGAATGTTCAATGATCCACTTTTAGCTTAGACACTTTCATGACTAATAATAAATTCAATGGCGATAAGGGTTGATCAGATTCTATAACAAATTTCCAAACATGAGTATTTTGTATGAAGGTTAAAAGAGACTTGCAACTTAAAGGACATGAAGAGATAGGTTAAACTAAGACACTATGGACTTATGACACTTCAAGAGAGACCTCCCTAGATCACACTTCACATAACCTACAAGAAAATAAAAAACTTAAAGTGAGGTACATAAAGGACCTATAGATGATGAATAGACAACACACACTCTGCAAATCAAACTTCAATAAAGTACACTTAGCCTTAACTATAATATGAAACTATCTTATATTATTTCAAAAGACTTTTACAAAGTGATTTTAGCAGAGGTTTTCTATACCCATTCGAGGGATGTAAATCAAGTGTCTAAATCTATTATTTATATCCAGAAGGAAATTAAAAAAGAGAGAAGTTAGCAATGAAAGGGTTATTAATGAGCCTAATTACACTTGGAGAAACCACCACTACAATCCTTCTCAAGATTTCCCCTACATTAATGTCACTATATCTTTCTTTGGCATGATGGATAATGGTAAGGTAAAGATTAGCTACATAAATTAATCCCCTCTACCATATGAATATCTATTGAGATATTTAGAATTAATTCCCTTCACTATCTTTCTCAATCATGCTTGATATTTCATGTTATCAAGTAGCTACTTGAGCTTGATCATGATGTTTTTTCTAACATTCCCTTACATAGTCACCATTTTTCCATTACTTCTATATCTTGAATATAGATCTTTTATGGATGAAAACTAATCTCCTTTGTTGGTTTTCATATAGTCATGATTGAAAAATGGATATCCATAGGCTAGGGTCTCTTGAGTTTGAACAAGATGTGAAACCTACGTCTAGAAGCTCTCAAAAAGCTTTATAGGGCCTTAATGGAATTCAATGGCTTTAAAAGATCTACTCCTAGTTACCCAGATCACATTTGATCTTGAATTTATGTATTTTACCTACTTAGGATGGTGATATCCTTCATCTAATGTGTCTACGTTCATGACACATTCTAGTTTGACCTTAGTCAAATTTACTTTCCTTTGAATCCCTTGGATTTCAATTTTTAATGTCAACCATCGATTAGTTTACATGCACATCATTTATCTTGATTTTTATGATTAAATGTGTTCTATTGATATTTTTGGATCCACTAACCTTATTAGTCTCCATGCACTATTATATCTTTGTCAAGACACCTAAGATCTTTCCACTTGTCAACTTCTCACTTATGCTAACCTTTTGATTTGATGTTCACCATTGATATTATTTGCATGATCAAATACAAACCATTATATCTTTAGGACCCACTAACACCATTATTCGATGTACACCATTAGATATTTATTAGGATTGAATGTTAACTATTAATCTTGGAGCATTTGAAATCAAATGAATATTTCATGAAGCTTAAAATTGATGTTCATGTGAATGTTTAAGTATTTTTAAATCCAATGGTTAATTTTCATATCTTGAACTTGATGTCCCCACGAATGTCTCATTCTACAAGTTTAACTTTGAAGCTTTATATCTTGAGATAATAAGCTCATCAAGACAATAAATTTTTAGAGGATGATCTTGGCATGAAGAACTTCTTGTCCATGCAATATTTTGGCCTAAGAGGATTGCTTCTTAAATATAAAAAAAAATCACTTTAATCTTACTTAAAGTGTTTCAAAATATTTTTAAGTAACATGTAATCTTTGGACCACTCATTTTATCAAGAAATATTGTTTAACTTATCCATTTAGGTATAATATCAGCATGTGGGCCAAGATAGCCAACATTTCCCAAATTCCAAATGCTAATACTAATCCTAGAACTACCACTAAGAAGGCAGATGATTTCATGGATAAAGATGCAAGAATTTAATTCTTAGAATTTAAGCTTAGGCGAAAAAATCTACAACAGGGTGTGAATCAAAACCCTTATCCTTATTATTAGCAATATAGTCAAAAATATGGATAAAGAATAGGTCAAGGGTAGCCTAAATTCAATAAGCCTACCAATTCATACAATCCTACTTCAACCTCCAATACAATAGCAATGGTACTGATGCATAACAATCTAATCCAATGAGAGGAATGGAAACAAGGTCAGTTCATGGATGCAAATGAAGGTGGAGAGTATGCTTTGGTTTCTCAAGGAGGAGTCACTCCTAAACTATCAATAAAAGATGAAGTTCTCATGCAAATAAATGGAAGGTGGTAGCCTCAAGGAGTGAGTTTCACTAAATTCATAGTTAAAGACACTTTTGTTCTCAATCAAGGTAATTTTATTGTAGATAATACTAGATATAAGATGAAGGATCTAGGAGATGCTAATGGTGTGTCTACAAATTCAACTAGTCCTCCTATAAGGCAACAAGGCATGACTACATGATAGTTCCCACTACTCCACCTTCTTCAAATTAGAATATTGGAAGGTTTGCTCAAATTGATTCAATATCCCAAGCTCTAACAAATTATCTTCCTCCAAGGACTCAATAAAAAGTAAGTACTTTTACTTTGAACATTGTTGATTAATTGAATAATGCTAAGGCATCTATCTCTCTTTGGGATGTCCTTCATATGCTTGGCCAAAAAGAAATTTTGTAAAAGCAGCTATCTTAAATTCATGTTAACCCTCCATCCTCAAGCCATAGTCATGGTAATGTTGCTCTTACCAATGCTAATAATAAAATTTTAGAACCCTCTACTAAATATGAGAAGCCTCCACCTTTATACCTCACTCTCATTATGGGGAACAAAGTAGTTCATAATTGCATAGTTGATATTGGATCTAACACTTCGGTGATGGCCAAGGTTGTAGCTGATAAATTGGGATTAAAATATGAACAATATAGTAAGGGGGTAATAAATATTTATGAGACACCTGCTAAGTCAGTAGGTATGGTTAAAGGATTGAAATGTTTTTTGCATAGTTGTCCTACCCATTCTTCAAGACATTATGTTAGTTAACTTGCCTACCCGCTTTTCTATTTTCCTCTCAAGGGATTTCATAGCCAAGATATGATAATACCTCTCAGTTGATTGGTCCATCTTGGCCTTTAGGAGAAGGTATGAAGAAAAAGTAACCATTATAACTCAACCACTTTCCAAGTTTCAAATTGAGCCTATGTAGAGGTAAGCTCTAATTTGAAATGTGTCATTAATGATAAAAAAGAGTCTATTATGGATGATGATATATCTTCCAAGCTTGAAGTCATTTTTTATTTGTTTTTAGATGAATATTGTGCATATGATTATGAATATGATCCATATACTTAATTTGAACAAACTGACCTTGGTACCTACATCATCCATGAGGGAGCATTTGAGTAATCTGAGGTAAGTATTGAGCATTCTTTCTCACAAGATGATGAAGTAAAATCCCTTGAAGATGACATTCATGAGGAAGAAGATGACCTATAGCAAAGGTTCAATGCCATAAGTTATGAGTTTGAACAGCTAGGTAAGAATATTTCTCCTCCTAAGAAGTACATATATGTTATTGAGGTTGTTTATGAACCTAATAAGTAGGTTATAGAGTGTTCTATTAGGATTGAAGGAGAAGGTCTTATCAAATGTGAGGTTGAATGTCTAACCACTATCATAAGAACTAAAATCTTAAAGGATCCAAATAAGACCAAAATAAAATATGTTATCATGAAGGAGCAATCAACAACTTAACCTAATATTGATCCATTCTCAGAGATCTCAGGGTATAAAGAAGATATACTTGATGATTTTATACATCAAGTACATTGTGTCCTAAAAGATAACAATGTCAAGCCAATTTTGATCATTCCTAATCTTCAGCTTGAATAACACCAATTGGATATGACATAGATAAATCAAGTTGTAGACCCAAAAAATATCCTTAAAAATAAAGAAAGAGCATTCATGAAATCTTTAGATAGCACACTTTTAGACATAATAATATTTAAGGGGAGTAAGTCATTTCACCATATAAATAAAAAAGTATTTGATGATAAGCATGCCTCACCTAATGAAATACTTTCATGGAGTATTAAGGATACAAGAGGAACCATATTTGACCCTGGTTAAAGCATGGTGAGTTTTTATTCACCTTAATTCTAAGGTCTTATGAATATTAGGATAGGTGTATGTCTTTATTTTAGTTATGTGTGTTTTCTATAAGTGTTTTTGACAACACATGTCTGTTTCCTTTGATGTGTCTTATTTTGTGTGTCTTTCCTTGTTTGGTATGGTTTAAAAATAATTTGAGTGTAAATTTTTTACATAAGCGACTCCATATCCCAGTGAATAGGAGTAAGCTACTGGTCTTTGGTATAGCTGGCTTGCCACCCCTAAGAAATCATTAAGAATCTTGACTATTTTGACCACAAGTCAAAATGTAACCCCTTATAGTATAAAACTTGATATAAGGGTCTTATAGGATGTAATAATATGTACCATGGCCCTAGTGATGTCATTCAATGTGTCATTATCTTTTTCATAGTCACCTTTAGTATTTTATGTCATTTCATGTCACTTGAGGTCATGTTTAGGCTATTTAATGAAGTTTGTATAGTTTTCCTAGAAGTACAAGTGTTCAAAAGTGTCTTTAAATGTCTTTCATGTCATATTATTGTAAGATATGTTAGTCCTAATTGAAAAATTGTAGGTACTATGTTGAAATCAAGAAAATAGTTGGAAAAGAAGGAATTTTTGGTAGTTGTATAGTTTGTACAAGAGTGTGGCACATGTGGTAGTCTTCTATAGTGTCCCTTCAACTCCATTAAACTCACTTATATATTTTATCAGATTTGATACACTTGAAAATGGCCTAAAACCATTTGATCCTCCATATCTTTTATTTTCATGTTAGAAATGTCAATCAGTTTTGGTTTAGTACAGATAACAAGAGTTGAATCAGATAGAATGCACTTGGTGAGAGATATTACTCCTTGTATACTTAAAATATATGGTAGGAGTTACAAGATTGGTTTTTTGTGATTTATGAAACAATTATAAGAATTTTATTTCCTCTTTTTGCTTGCTCATTTCCATACCTTGAGAGTTTCCTCTTTATTTGGGTTAATCTATACAAACTAGGTGTTACACATGTTTACAGATAGTGTGGACATCCTCCTTGCATGGTTCTCAACTTAATTTTCATGTGTAGAGTGAAGAATAGAAACACAAGTATATCATGTTGCTAATAAAGGATACTATCATAGTTTGCAGACAAGTTTCCCTCAGTAGTGGAGTTCCTTTTCATGTTTTGGCTTTTATATCAAAGGCATATTTATGTTTCATGCTTCCCATTATTATGGTGATAAAAATACTTTCCAAGTAATTAGTCTAAAGACTAACATATTTATGATAAACATAATAATATAAATGCATAGTCATTTTCCTATAAACATCCACCTATAAGAAGGCAAAAGAGGAGTCTCACATAGTCATGGGGATCAAACATGAAGGTTTCAAAGTGGTGATAGGTCTCCTGAGGTGGAAATAACATATTTGAGCTATCCAATGATGGTTTGAGTTTGGTTGAAACAACATATTCTTCCATATACAAATTTTTGATTTATATATTGCAATAATGCATATAGGATAGCTACTACAAAGGTTTGAATAACAATGACCATTAGATGATTAAACTTGTTTGAACCTTAATTGAGGTCTAGAGAATTGAAAAGTGTCTTTGAGATAGTATAAAGGTCACATGATTGTAGGTAGACTTGATAATAATGTTCATACAAGGAAAAAGTGACTTAAGGGACAAATTACCTTAAAGTCTCTGAAATAGGGACTCTACCTTTCTTTTGATCTTTCCATGATGGAGCATTTTGAGGTATAAATTGGTCTAATAGCTTCCATCAGATAACCCAAGCATAAGGTCAGTAATTTGATATGATAGGATGATTTTTTGGTTATAATAGGTAATGTGGATGAATCCTCCATCTTAAACATTCTCTCACTATCGAATGATAGTGTTATCTACAATATTTTGAGTCCACATGGCTTTACAATGCTATGAGACCTAATGGAGGTATAACCTAAAAGTAAGTGACTCTTTTGAGATGAGGAAATTATGATATAAAATAAAAATCAAGGGAGTTTAGAAATAATTTTTTGAATCATATCACCACCTACAAGGTCTCTTTTGTTCTCAAAAATGCACCTACATGTTGACTAAATAAGGGTAACATATTATAACATGATAGTTGGGTGTTAGTTTCATGACCTAGGCATGTTATGAGTATAATTGGATATGAAGGTGATATAAAATAATTAAAAATAAAGAATAAATATGAAACATACTATTTACAACATCTTATAAGGGTCTCTATGGCCTAAAGATAATCACCTACAACTTGTTATAGAGGAGAAACCAACGCAGGCCAATATGTTAGAAAGGTTATGACACAAAACCTAATACATGATATGAGGTGAGTTAAAATGAACTATAAATGGAATTTATGACTTAAAGGAGGTATTATGTCATGATAAATAAGGTCTAACACTAAGTGACACTTACAGACATGTTTTTTTCTTGAATAAATCACACAGTCACATAGTCTGCAAATTAGGCCTAGTCATGGAGAGTGTACTTAGAAGGAGTTGGCACAAGTTAGGATGATGGATATGACTAAGAAAAATATAATAATGGTTATTAACATATTATGTATTACTCATAACAAGGGAACATGACAAGGACCAATCTCTAAGGTTTGATCTACAACCATGTTCATAGTCTATGCAGAGTCAGTAGGTTTAAAAAGCCTATCTTAAGGTTTTTTTGAAGAGTTGAAGGGCCTATTGGTGTGATATAACTATAAAAATTGGTACATAATACCATCACGACTGATCCTATCCTCTTATACTTCACATTGGCTGAGTAAATTTTGGAGATGCCCTATATTCTATCTTAGATAGAGGGCACTCCTAGCCAAGTCTAAAATGTAGGCAGGATATGAGAATGATAAGAAGATGATATGGAGGTATTAAATCACTACATAATGTTATGGTATGTTTTTATAAACATTAAAAAAAAATAAGGCCTTGAAATATTGAGAAACCACTCAGAGGTGGTTATGAGCAATAAGACACAATCTAGACCTACTAGGCTTAGACTAGGCCTAAAGCCCTAAAGGGGTTTGATATCACCTCAACACCAAGTGAAACTTATAATGAGTTGTAGGAATTTTAGGGGAAGTTATGATATTTTTTTGAGTTATTGGTATGTAGATAAGATCATAATAAGTCATTTTTAGGTTAAAGACACCCTAGGGTATGCATAATACACTCCCAAGCTTGAGAGGCCATATTTAAATTTTCACACTAATAGTGACACATTTCATTGAGATATAGGGAGATAGGATATGTTAAATAGGGTCTATAACATGATTTTAGTGGAATTGGCCTACATTTTCAACATCAAGATTGTATAAATAATCCTTAAGAGTCAAAACCAACTAAAACCCTTCAAAACACTTACCTAAGACTTCATGGGAAATAAGTGAGTAAATATTAATTAAGGATAATATGAACTATAAATTATTTTTTTATTGAATAAAATCTCTCAATATACATCTTATCCAGTTTGTTTGTACCCTACTTAGATGGATAGTGTACAAAATAGGCTTTTTGATAGATTTTGTGTGTTTTACAAGTCCAGAAGAGAGTTTAAGGATGAGGGTAATTGGGGAAGAAAAATTGGGGATTTTAATAACTCTAAATTATAATTTACAATAAAAAAATTGACATGTAAATACTTCTTCATTCTCCTTCACTTCAGACAGTTTGTGGAAGATAATTAAAATGGAGAGTGACCACCAAGTGAGAAAGTGATAAGTCTAATTAAGAAACATTTAAAATTATAATGGATTCATTGGAAGGAAAGGGGACTCTTTAAATGTGTCATATCATCCCTTAAATGAAATTAAGTTAGTAATTTAAGGACCTTTTGGTGACAAGTTTAGGGATAGACCTAAAAGGCTAGTGATGGTGACTGCAGAAAGTGAGAACAAGTGTCCAAAAGAATACCAATGGTTAGGGACACATCTAAAGACTATTGAATATTTTTTATAACCCCTCCCCCACATTTATAGTTCATAGGTTTCAAATCTCCCTAGTCTAGTTTTGAGTGCTCAGGAGAGGCCTAATGATAAGGCAGTTTCCAAGAAGGTAGTTGAAAGGCCTTATACCAGTTGTGGGGAGTTTGATGCTTCTGACAGACATTTGTCCAAATAAACCCTACATGGTTTATTTCATAGTCCATTATTATAAAAATTTAAATCTCTCTCTCAGTTTGACATTTGTTCTTGTGACTCTTGAGCTTCATTTTTCTCTCTCCTCTCACACATTCTATAAATACAAGCCATTTTGGCTCTTATTTTCTAATTCCACACCTAGTATGGTAAAGCCATGATGGGTTAATGTTATAATTTACCTTTGAATAATATATGAAATCTATTTTTAAGTTCATAAACATCTTGTCTAAGTGTATAAAGTGATGTATGGTGAGGTCTAGTGATAAACATCTATCCTTACTTCTCTTTATCTATTGATGCATTTTTTATGTACACCAATTCATAATGATGTAGTCTCTAACATTTTGAGATTTTAATTTAGGTAAACTCCACTCTAGGGAATGAGTTGTAAGTATGTAGTTTTAACAATTAGGTGATGGAATAGTACACAAGGCATGTAGGTTATTAACAAGGATGATGAATGGATGAATGGTTTTTGAAAGAAAGTCAAGTCTAGATGAGTTGGTGGATGGATGGTTGCTAATCTAGAGTGGGTAGACCTCAAAAATAAACTCAAAAAAGGAGGGAAGGGTAGATTAGGAAATAAATATTCTATGGCTTTAGGGATCACCTCTCAATATTGCTTCTAAGTGGATAAGTGCTTTTAGAACTAGTCTATTACTAGTAGTTATTGCACACACAAACAAACATGGTCAAACATTCTAAGAGAGTTTGATATAGGAAACCACGGGATCTTACTCAAAGGATGATCCTTTTAGATCAACTATTACACATTATTATTTATGAGATTATCACTCAGACTAGGGAGGTATCTGAGATAGATATTTCACATACACATAAAACTATATCATTGAAAGCACCTCTACACACTTAGAAATATGAAACAATCAACTTACTTGCCAATAATCAATATAATTGATAATCCTTCAATAAATTTTGCACATCTAAAACTAGCATATTAATCATAAAAATAAATAATTCCTTTTAGATATTACACACTAAGAATTATTGAATCATACAACCAAAAAAGATTAATCCTATTTACACAGAGCTTGGAGAGAAAATACAAAAACACATTTGCTAACAATCAAAATTGATTTGCTTCTGTATTGAAATTTTTTGACCCTTTACAAATGTGGGATACATATGTTTATATATACTTGGGGATGGTTCACCTCATCCTCCAAGTACATGAAAAATTTGATTACATGGTGTAGTTATAACCTCAGTTCTAATTGTAGTCTCAAAAATGTATGTAATGTATACATAGAATGAACTTACATTTATCAAGAATTAAAGTCAGCCTTTACAATATCATGCAATGTGTTCATGTTTATAAAATATGTTATGAAAATTTTACATTGATTTATAACATAAGTAGACTACTATTACAAAATTGAAGCCATTGTATTGAATTGACATACACAAAACTAACCCTTAAGGCTGAGTGGACATTTGCATGAATGCACTAACTTTTATGGGAGTCATCACTTTTTGTGTGGGCATCAAACTATATGTCAAACTCAGTCTTCTTCTTATTTATCTCCAACTCAAGATAATATTAATGACCTTCATCATGATGTTGCCTTATAATATCTAGGTTAAATAACAAGGGTATGTACACCCTGTTAACTTGTTCTAAGAGTTTTAAATGCTCAACCTTTGTATTTTTTAAGTTGATCTTGAAAATTTCAACTTTAGTTACATTCCTTCTCTCAAAAATCAATTTAGCTTCAATATCCTCAAGTGTTAACCCCTATAGACTGTACTTAAATTTATTGGATGCTTATTGAATAAGTTGGTCAAAATTAATTTTGCTGATCAACTTGCCTGTTGCATCCCTTGCCTTGGATAATTTTAAGTCATCCAGAATATGAAATATGAGAATCCCATGATCTTGATATTTGGTAATCAATACCCTAGTTATTTTCACCAATTTTATAGCTTCTTATGTTATAATGACCACAAAATTGAGGGCATTTGATGCCTCCAATGGTTTCATTAAGTCTAGATGGTTGCATGCCTTATTAGTAGTATACAAAATCAATAACTTTAGTTTATTATCATATTGTTTTAAAGAATTAAAAAATTGATGTGTTTGAGATATATGGGGGACCAATTCAACCATCATTACTTCAAGTGCCTCAAGAGAATTATAACATTTTGATGCATATTTTTGAATCTTAGTCATAATTCTTGCTGGAATATGAATTATATGCTATTGTTCTTTGATTTACTCTAATTATTAATCTAGATTTTGTCTTGCCATATCTATCCCTTCATTCAATGTTATAATATCATCCTTTTGGGATTCTACTAGGGACTTTAAATCTTCTATGTATAGGGATTACCTCTAATACTTATTCTTTCTCTTAGATAAGGCATAGACCTCATATCTCTCTTCAAGAATAATTTCCCTTTCAAATTCATCCTCTATTTTCCTCTTTATAAACCTTAGAATAATACTAGAGGACTTATTAAATAATGAGGTTATGATGTTAGTTTTATAATTTTGAAATTGGGCTTTTGGGAATCCTTCGCTCTAAGATCTACTACCCATGGTGGAATCACTAGCTAGGTAGAGTCTATTTGTTGTGCAACCTTAGCCACAACCTCTACCTCTAGATTTTATGCTAATTGTTATGTGGTTCCTTTGAGGACTATGTCAAGAAGGGATGACCAAATTATTTTAGACCAATCCACACCTCTATAGTGGGGGAGTTAATGGACTATAAAGACTAGTTTACCCTTTTTACCATTTCTTGAGGATATGATGGTAGTATCATGAGATGAATTGGTGGAAGGTATTTTAAAATTAACTTGTGTGAAATAAATATGGAGTTGGGGAGTGTCTAGTGTTATTTCAATTTTCTTATTGGCCCTTCTCTTTTTTAGGGTTTAGAATATGGTAGTCTTGAAGGGAATATCAGTAGTAGTGGCAATAATGGACTTGGTTGGCATTTTGGGGGGAAATGAAATAATGGTGGTAGTAGAAGCATCTTCTACTTTGGGAGTGAGGAAATGGATTTTTAAGGTAGTATAAGAGGAAATTTAAACATCATAGGTGGAAGTGACATCCTCTAATTTTGGAGTGAGCAATGGGGTTCTTAAAATAACTCTAATAAAAACTAAACAAAAAAAAGAAAAAAATAAGTAAAGTAGGGAAGTAGGATCCAAAGGCTGAGCCTTCTTACCTATTGTGTCATCTTGGATTAGTTTCTTCCCTTGATCAAACATAAGGCTTAATTCCTTGGTTCTTTCCAACTCCTCTTCCTCATCTAGTTTTTTCTCTATTTCCATTTGTTGTTGAGGAACTAAAGGCATGCCCTATGGTTGATCAACTATTGGATTCTCTATGAGAGGAAGAGCCCTTGGTTTCCTCCTATAACAGAGATTAGCCTTCATCTCTGAGGATGAGTTTTTTTGAATTGAGTTAATAGCTTCTTTTTTAGCTACTGCTTGTACTGTAGACTCCTACAATTATGGTATAACTGTAGGTATTTATAATGGCAATGCAGTTGGGTACTCTTGGTCATCTAAATTAGAGGAATATAAGTCAATTAGATCCCCTAGATCTCTCTTGGGATAAATCTCAATCAATCTAGGATCTTTCTTAATAGCATTTAATAGAAATGGAAGTTCTTGGGAAGGCTCCCTTTGTATCTCTATTTGTTGTGGGGGTTGGTTGTACTAGAAATCTAAAGTAGTCCATCCTTTAGGAGGTGGTAACCTTGTATGCATTTGTTGGATTTAAATTGAAGTATCTTACTGTATAATCCTCAAATGATCCTCTTTAAGGCCTAAAAGTTTTTCCATTTCTAAGACTTAGGTGTCATCCTTAGCATTCATGAATAGAAAATCATGGTCGAAGGGGACATGTTGTTATGGGATACCATAGCCATAGATATGCTTTTAGATCCAAATGTGGGGGTCCAAATATCTATGTGGAAAGGTACGTAATTGATAATAATTTCTATTGTTGCATACATCCCTCAAATGCTTCCTTATGGTATAACACATTCTGCTAATGATCATGTGAGATCCATAGATGTAATTTTATTTTATTTAATAAAATCATGTTCAACACTCCACCAAAGTTGATGTGTAAATTATTGATCTGATATATTATTTTTTATATACTTGGGGAGGTATAGGGGATGGAATTTATGATCAATAACCATGATTACCATATAATTTGGATACAACTAGTAGTCACCCTGAGGAGCTAATGTATCCACTATAATTTTGGATATTCTAGGTAATGAGGCTTTATGAAGTGCCTACCATATTTGAGGATACATGTCATCAAAAACTTGGGTCATGTGATTTGTGTATGTGTATATATGCATAAATTGATAGTACTCACAATTGTGATTATTTATATAATTTTTGGCTGGACTCCAAAGCTCACCAAGCTCCTTGTACACTATGACAAATACTACATCTAGAAGATATGAAATCAAGTAAAAGTGGCCTAATAAATTGGGCCACTTAATCTTATGTAGAAATTATTCCCTCAGATTGAAAATGATGATCTCTCCTAGGGTAAAAATTGCATTGCTATTCATTATCATATCTAGTAATAACACCCAATCCAAGTTGAGAAAATGGGTATTTGGCATGCCATACATTCTATTTAATAAGGCCATCTCAATATGTACCCCCATTTTGAATTTGATAATAGGGAAAGGAGACTTTATTTTTAAGACCATAGTTTCCCCAAGAAGAGGCCATGAACTTATCACTTTTTCAATGGAATTCTATTTGTTTCATGTTACTATCCTATGTTTATCAAAAATTGCATCTGGAATAGGCAAAGATAGGTACCTTTGAAAATCATCTCAAATGATGTAGGCCATGACCATGTCATGATCCATATGGTGCAAGAATGCATCTTGTGTAATCTTCCTAGCAAAGAATAAGTCCTATAGAAGGTTGATGTAGGGCATAATCTTAGGCTTGGACATTGCATAGTGTAGTATTTGTTTCTTAAGAGAGAGAAAGTCTATAACCATTTATTATTATGAAGATGATAGATTTACTTCATGTTAATATTCATCCACATCATCAATATCCTCCCATAATTTTGAGTAATTAGAATATCTATTATTGAATATTATTGCATCATACACCAGGTCTATAAATTCTATTGAATCCTTGATGGAGAACAGGAATGGTGGAAGTGATCCTTTGAAACTCTTGGATGATGACACCATTACAATTGTCTAGTGTTCTCAAAGTTTTTTTATATGTATCATGAAAATGCCTTTCTATAGGTTACTTTTTTACAAGGGATTCATAGGTAGCAAGGGCTTTTATTCACAGAATAGCAATTGAGTTCAAATTCATTTGTGAGCAATGAAAATGTTTATAGTTGCACATTATATATATATATATATATATATATATATCATTTTTCAATAAATTCCAATTCATACACTTTTAATGTTTGATGTTCATATGTTTGTTTTAGATGCACGGTTCAAATCTCATTATTTAATTTGGTAGGTTACATTATTTGGCAATTTTTGGGAAGTAGTTTCACTTTGTTGGCTAAGTCTAGCATGATTTTGACAGTTGAGAGTCAAGAGTTAATTTTTATGCTAGAACTGAGCCAACAATTATTACAAACTAAAGGCTCCAAACATAAAGCTCAAACATAATACTTGATGAACAAACTCCTTGAAATAATGTTTAAACAAAATGTTTAATTAGAAGCTTTGAATAAAACCTCCAAAGTGCATAAACCTGATGATGACTATTTTAGACAAAATATCTAATGGAAAGTCCCAAATAAAAGTTTTGATGAAAAGGTCTAAACAAAAATCTTGATATAGAATGTGTAAATAAGGAGTCCCAAAAAATTAAGACCTTTAAAACATTGTTCAAATAAAATATCTGATGCAAAAACTTCAAACAAAAATTTTGATAAAAAACTTTGATGAATAAATTTCTAAACATAACCACCAAATAAAAAGTTCAAACTTAAGTCATGAATAAAAAAAACTTGATAACCAGATACTGAAAAATATTTCAAACTAAAAGTCCAAATAAAATGTTTGAATAAGGAATTATGATGAATAAATATTGAACATAAGTTCTAAAGAACAAAGTTCCTAAAAGTAAGGCCTAATAAAAATTTACGAAGAACAAGTCCCAAATAATTTCTATGAATAAAAACTAAGCCCGAATAAAACAACTTTCATAATGTAAAAAACTCCTAGAATGCATTAGTAAGTTAGTTCAAAATGTTTAATGACATTTTTTATAATTCCAAGTGTAAATATTAGGGAGTAATTTTATAGAATTTTCATAGCTATGTAGAGGAAAACTCCATAAACAAAGGCCAAATCACAAAAAAAAATTGTGGGTCCCCATTTCTTAAAGAAGAAATTGGGAATATTGGGTACAACAAATGATGACTTACAGGGGAAATACTCCTAAGTATTCAATAACTTAAAACTTTGGTTAGAAATTATAAATCAAACATGAACTATGCCATAAAAAAAATTAGAATTAGAGATATGAAAGAGACTCCAAACTGCATCATACACCATACTTTCCTTCTCATCTATGGATATGTGTGTGCTAAAGTGATATTCATTGAAACCTTATTGTGAGGATATTTTAAAAGGCTTAGAGCATTTGTAGGTTTTTTTTTGGTTCTTTTAAATCTTATTAAATTAGGGGAACTTAGGCATTACTATACTACTATCTAGACATCCATATCCCCAAAATAGATACTTTGGGTTCCTTCACTCCTTTTCCTTCATTTTCCTTGATCATGATGCATGGTACATTGACCTTATTTCATCATGTGATCCTTTGATATTATTTAGATGCTCTTTGGGATTTATTGATCACTCTTTTTAACTCATTGGTTGTCATTTTTTCAATTAAAATAGGAGAGTTGAAACCCCTTTAAGTTGATGTGTTATAAAACAAATCATTTTCCAGATCATCCTTGCCAACTACATCTGCACCAATGTTTATCACCGCCAAACAAGTATTAATATGAAAAGTGTTCTTGTTATAATGGAGTGAAAAAAACTTTATAAATTTATATTAATTATTCAATAGTAACTTTCACATCCCTGGTATAAATATTCAATTATGACATAACCCTGAATGACTATGATTTCATACCTAAATCGTAAACATAAAAGTATAACCAGTTTGTGAATAGACCCCAATTTGTGATTCCTTTTGAAATTTATCTTTCTCATAAATATAAATTTAATCACATAACAAGGGAATAAATGGTAGGATGTCAGCTTGGTCATGTTAGAATAAACCAATTCATATTGTCATAGGAAACAACAAAATGCCTAACTTAAAAAGCTAGAAAACTAAACTAAAAATGCATGAAACTAAATTAGAAAGTAGGTCACTAAATTATAAATTATTACACTAACCTAATCCTAACTCTACCACATTTATTTATCAATTGGGGGCATCTTCATATGGTAACCCCATGAAGTAATACTTAAAAAATTATCTATTGAATGGTTATGTGAGTTCATTGCCTTGTAGGTTCCATAGATGAAATGCATTATTGCACAATATCTTGGAAATATGATATGGTCCAATCCATAGTGGATAATTTTTTTCATTCTATCCTTTATTTTCATGGGCTTTATCCCACAGAAGTAATAGATTAGAGATATTAAATTATTTATCTTTTTCTCTTTTGTCAAACCATCTCTTGACTACATCATGGTGTTTGTTGAAAGTCTATAGGGCCTTAGTCCTTAAGTATTACATTTATATTATATCCAATAGTCAATATTTTTCTTTTTCATTTGGATCCATGTATTCCTACATGAATTAATAAGTTGATAATTTTAACATGATTGAGAATATTGGCCTTTGTCCATACACCAAAAAATAGGATGATGCCTTGAGGTTTTACTTATATCTCATTATATCTACCCAAAGGGCATACTTAAGTACATTATGATAGTCCCTAAGCTTATCCCCAACCAAATTATTAATTTCATCTATCAAGTTATTATTCATTGATTTAGCCAATCTATTCCCTTGAGAGTAATGCTTATAAGATGACCTAATGATGATCTGATTGCCATGAGCACATTTAGTGAATTTAGTTCATATGAATGCTAGCCCATTATCACAAACTATAGAAATGGGAATTCCAAATATAGTTGTGATGTGTTCCTCTAATAATTTAATCACATCTTTTTCTCTATATTTTTTTGTGGCCACTACCTAAATCGATTGGGTATAATAATTTGTGGTAGTGAGTACAAAATTATGACCTACTAAAGAGTTTGGGTTAATGACACCAATGAAGTCCAATCCCCATTAGACAATGGCATTCCCTCAACAATAGGTTATAATGGCATTACTACTTGTAATCCTCTTTTTACTAATTTATTCATGTCATGTCCTCATATGGACATGGGTATCCTTAAAGACTATTGTCCAAGAATAGCCTATTCTTAGGATCTTTTGAGCTATGGTGTTCCCAAATGGATCACTACTACCTATATTTTGGTGTTATTTTTATATAATCTCTTGAGCTTCTTATATAAACACACATATAAGGTAGATGCCTTCATGGTTTATCTTGTAGAGAACTACTTTCTTGATCATGTAGTGAGCAACTTTGAGCCTTAAAGCTCTCCATTCTCTATTGAGTTCTAGGGATAAATACCTAAAAGTAGACATTAAATTATCTTAGTATACCATTCCCCTCTAGATACCTAGGATTCACATACTTATTCAATAGTAATTCATGGATTAGGCTTATTCATGATTTAAATGATGTCCTAACCCTATATGATTTTAGAAAGATTGATACCTATATTAAATTTTTGAAAATTTACCATCCATTTGCCTCTACATTCTCCCAATTCATTATGTGATAAGGTAAGCTTGACAACAAGGCTAGGAACGATGGTGATAGTCTTATTCCTCAAAATATAGTCTCAAAATTTCTTCATCACTTTGATAAGAGCAAATATATGTTTATCAATAATGGAGTACCTAAGTTATACATCCTTCAGATTTGTGCTCATAAATGCAATAAGATGCTCAATTTCATCTTTATTTTGTGTTATGATAACAATAATTTTATGTTTAG
Organism: Torreya grandis; assembly: GCA_037957365.1. NCBI lineage: Eukaryota > Viridiplantae > Streptophyta > Pinopsida > Cupressales > Taxaceae > Torreya > Torreya grandis. The sequence continues at coordinate 5,839,679 of JARHVA010000139.1, forward strand.
AAGAAAATGAGTATAAGTAAAAATCCTTTATAAAATCTAGACTAATCAGTACTAGGGCTTGAGATATATCATATTTGATGTCTTGAAAAGACTTTTGGGACTCAAATGTACATTCCATTTTGTCATATTATTTGAGCATTAAATTAAGGGGTCTCACAATTTTTTCAAATCCTAAGATGGACTTCCTTATAAAATTGATATTTCCAAAGAATGACTTGAGCTCCTTCTTATTGTTTGGTGGTGCAATCTTTGAAATTCCCTGAATTCTATCTAGATCAATGATGATCCATTCCTAGATAATTATATGTCCCAAAAGCTTTCCCTCAATAAATCTAAATATGCTCTTCTTTGGGTTTATCAAGATGTCAAACCTTTTGCATCTTTCAAAAATTGATTGTAGATGGCCTACTTGATAATTCCTATTCTTGAAGAAAATAGTAATATCATCCATATAGATGATTATACATTTACATATTAATCCTTTAAATACATGATTCATTTCTTGATGAAAGGTGGATCTTATGTTTATTAGGCCCAAATGCATCCTCTCATATTCATAGGTATCCCACTTTGTAGTAAATTTCATCTTCATTATATCTTTTGATTTTACCAACACTTGGTTATAACCTAAAAATCCATCTAGGAAGGACATCATTTCAAAGACACTATCTATATTACCTCATCCAATGAAGGTAGTGGGTAGTTGTAATTTTTATAAAATTTATTCAAGTTTCTAAAATCAACACATAACTTAATCTCTCCAATCTTTTTTTTATTAGGACTAAATTGGCCACCCAGGTAAAATGACTGATTGGGAAAACTATTCTTTCACTTAATAGCTTCTCCACTTCTCTTTGAATAAGAGATTATAGGATAGGATTCATTGGCCTCTATCTTTTTATGAATGGATTGTGGTCTATTTTTAGTTGAATTATATGGGTGATGACCTTTGGGTCATAAAACTTCAAGTCTTCATACATACATGTAATTACATCTCTATATTATGTGAGTAAATCCTTCACCTATTTTCTTTCTTGTAGAGTGTAACTAAGGCCAATGTTGGCATAGCTTGGGCTATGCTCATTACCCAAATTATCCCTTTTTAAGTTAAACTTGTTAACTTTAGGTTAACTTTACTATTTATATTGGGTATCTATATCAAATGGTCTTTCTAAGGAGACCAAACTAGTTGGGAGATGATTGTCTTTGAGTTGAAGGACACCTTCATCATATAACTCCTCTTGGTAGAGATGATTAACTTCCTTATAACCAATGATTTGGGACTCACATTATCTTGAATTGGTTAGAAACTAAATGATCTACTGGTCATCATCAAAGACTTGGAAATTTTTTATGTTGTTAGGAACAAAAGGATAAGGTACTCACTCAATAGATAATCTCTCTTCCTTGGATTCTTAGAGAGGCTCCAAATCGGTAGCAAAATAAGTTAGTGAATCTGTAGCTTGATTTTGCTCTCTAGGAATAACCACTATATTAAACTACTCAAATATATTAATCAAATCCCTTGTTCTATGTTTATATATTCTTAGATATGATAACTTACATTGGTATTTGTTTCTAACTTGATTGACTACCAGCTCTAAATTTATGAATACTAACTACTACTCGACATTGTTCTTGAGTAAAAAGTATAATCCCAAAATTAATTCTTCATATTTAGCCCTATTATTGGTGCAAATGAACTATAATATTTATGCTTCTAGGAAATTATTCCTTTGTGGATCAATCAATTTAATTCTTATGTCTGATCCCTATTTAAATCTGGTGCCATCAAAGTGGAGATTCCATAACTGATTAGGGCCTTGGGATTCTAGATACCATATTTCATTTTTTGTAGTTAAATTATAAATACCAAAGCTAGGGGATTTATAACTTACCTCTTCATTCTTGACATTATACTCTATAATGGGATACTTCATTCTTGGTTCTCAATCAATCTAGATTTGATTTGCAATACCTCTCTATGGTAGCCAAATGTGAGAAAAATATGTTGAGAGATATCCATTGCGTGTTTTAGACCAATCCCTACTCAGTAATAATCCATAGCTTTCAATTATGTCTACTACAAGAATGTCGATGATTATCTGTACTCATGGATTAGATGTTACTTGGATATGCATAATAGTGAGCTCCTTAATTATTGGTACCACTGCTATCTTTGATGGGCTTAGAGTTAGGCCAATATTTTGATAAATAGAAATAGGCATCATAGTTGTTAAAGCTTCAAAATCAACCAAATAATTATGAATATTATTACCAAATGCCCTGATAATAAAAAAAGGTGGTACCTCTAGCTTGCTTTTATATATGACACTGGTGTCAGAGGATTTTACTTTCTCTATAGGATTTTTGTCTTTTATATAGGGGTATTCCCTATGATAGGCATACACAATAGCTCCTTATATTTAGTGATCTAATATAGTTCATGAAGGGTGATGTTTTCTTCAATTTTCTTCATGTCCTCAACAATGTTATACCCTCATCTACTTTATTCCTCCTTGTTTTGAGGTTGATCATTCCTTTCAAGGGAGGTGAATTGTTATCACCTTTTAGATTCGATGGAATGGCTATGATATTTGGAGGAATATATGTTGTGAAGGTATACTTGTTCCTTAGGTTGTAACCACCTTTCTAGAATTTTTGGAAATCATATATCTCATTGATGTTATCCTCTAGTATATTATCATCTTCACTTGAGAAAAGAAGCTCATGAGTCTCAAAGAACATAATGGTTCTTGAAGGTCCAAGGTCCTAATGGGATTTTGGTGGATTACTAATCTGATATTTCCTTACCACTTATATTTGAAATGTCTCAAATGTTACACAAAAGTCAACATAATCAAGTTCACCATGTTGAGATGTGTTATGGATCCTGCACTGGTTGGGTAGAGCTACCTCTACCATGTTTATTTTTGGAGGATTTTTTGATTTATTTGCATTGTTTTTAGGTCTATTGAATAATTTATTATACCTCTATAATCATAAATTTTGATTATTATCTAGGACATTAGTGTTGCCTATCTTTCTTTACATGCCAAGGAAGTTATTGCTTAACTTTTAAACCATCTTTTGTATGGCATCCAACTCTGATTTTATAGAGTCTATGAATTAGAAAATAGTATTAGAGGACATATCTAGATGGATATTCTATTGATAACCATTTCCTTGTGCATGTTTATTTAAAAAACTAAAATTTTGAAGTGTTTTCTATGATAGAGTAGGCAACGTATATCGCTGATTATGATTAAATGTAAGGATGTTCTGCTTCACATGTGGAACTAGATTCAAGGCTGAAGGACCATTTTTGACACCAAATGTGCCAGGCACCTAAGGCTTAAGATTCATATCAATGTTTATATCCTCTTCATAGGCTAACACCAAAGTGTTGATAGTATTATCCCTTCAAAATAAGACTACAATAATTGGACCTAAGGTATTCTTGTACATCTCTAATACCAATACTTTATCTAGCTTATATTTTGGGCTTAAATAAGTGTATATATTATTAAATATTGAATTTAAGTCTTGGATTACCTTGTTAGGCTTCTTATTTAGGGTAATAAAGTGATGGTATATTAAACTAGGGATGGTGACATGGCCAAACTATGCAATAAAATCATCTTGACATGCATTCTAGGAAGTGATGGAATTCTCTTGTAGATTAAGATACCAATCATAAGAAACACCCATTAGTATAAAAGTATACATGCAATTTATTCATTAATAAAATTCATTACTCTCTCATAAATTTGAAATACTTGATGTGTTCTTCTACCATTCTCAGTCTTGAAGGAGATAAGGATAGTAGATACTTTTTAGGATTCCTTGGTAGGTCATGCACATCCCTTGGGATTGTAGTAGTAGATCCAACCAACTAAGGTAGTTGAAACATGTTATGATTAATAGGGGGATTTTTCCTTACTAGGGAAGGTGTTTTGTATCTATAATGGATATGGATATTCAATACAAATCAAGGCCTTATATGATTTAACAAGGGTAAGACTAGAAAACTAGCCTAATCACTAGATCTAGACACTCTCTTGGGTGACTCTAGTGTAACTCAACATAGAAACTAAATTCCTTTACTAAAAAATCTCAAGGCCCTTCTTCTATCACTGAAAATAATGTTGATGCAATTTATATGTGCACTAATTCATAATGAGGTAGCCTTTAACATTTTAGGATCTTAATGGAGGTAAACTCCAATCTAGGGTATGAGTTGTAGGTATGTTATTTTAACACCTAGGTGATGGAATAGTAGGTAGGACATATAGGTTGTTAAAAATTATGATGAATGGATGAATGGTTTATAAAATAAATTCAATTCTAGATGAGTTGGTGGTTGTATGGTTGTGAATTTAGAGTGAGTAGACCGCATAAATAAACTCAAAAAAGGAGGGAGGGGTAAATTAGGAAAGAAAGATTCTATGGATTTATGAATCACCTCTCAAGATGTATTATAATTGGAAAAGTGCTTTCAGATCCAATGTTTGTTTCTAGTATCTGTTACACATACATAAACAAACATGGTCAAGTAGTCTAGGATTGTTTGATATAGGAAACTTAGGGATCTCAGTCAAAGGTTGCTCTTTTTAGAGTAGCTTTTACACATCCTTACTCAAGAGCTTATGAATTAGGCTAGGGAGGCATCTGAGATAGTTATTGTACATACATAAAAAATTATATCATTGAAAGCACCTCTACACACTCAAAAATATAAAACAATCAACTTACTTACCAATAATCAATATAATTGCTTATCCTTAAATAGTTTTTCACATCTAAAACTAGGATATTAATCATAAAAAGAAATAATTCCTCACAAATGTTTCATAATAATAATGATTGAATCATATAACCAAAAAAAATTAATCGTAATTACACAGAACTTGGAGATAAAATACACAAACACTTTCGCTAATAATCAAATTTGATTCTACTTCTATATTGAATTTCTTTTTACCCTTTAAAAATGTGGGTTACATATGTTTAGATATAATTTGGGAGGGGTCACCTCATCCTCCAAGTACATGTAAAATTTGATTACATGACATAGTTAGAACCTTAGTTCTAATAGTAGTTTCAAAACTAGATGTAATGTAATGTGTGTGTGTGTGTGTGTGTGTGTGTGTGTGTGTGTGTGTGTGTGTGTGTGTGTGTGTGTGTGTGTGTGTGTGTGTGTGTGTGTGTGTGTGTGTGTGTGTGTGTGTGTGTGTGTGTGTGTGTGTGTGTGTGTGTGTGTGTATATATATATATATATAGTGAACTTACATTTATCAAGAATTAAATTTAACCTTTATAATATCATGTAATGTGTACATGTTTACAAAACATTTCAGACAACTTTTACATTGAGTTCTAACATAAGTAGACTAGTATTATAAAATTGATGTTACTATATTGAATTGGCATGCACAAAATGCTGAGTGGACATCTACATGGATGCACTAACTTTTATGGGAGTCTTCACTTTTTGTGTGGGAGCTAAACTGGATGTAATAACCTTAATATTCTTCTTCTTTACCTCCAACTCAAGATAATATTGGTGACCCGCATCATGCTACTGACTTATAATATCTAGGTTAAATAATAATGGTCTGTGCACCCTATTAACTTTCTCTAAGAGTTTTGCAAGCTTGATCTTTGTATTTTAGAAGTTGATCTTGAAATTTTCAACTTTAGTTATCTTATTTCTCAGAAAACACAATTCTACTTCAATATCCTCAATTGTTAGCCCTTGTAAACTTAATAGGATGCTCATTGAATGAGTTGGTCAAAATTAATTTTCATGATAATCTTGCTTGTTGCATACCTTGCCTTGGATAATTTAAAGTCATATAGAATCTACAAGATGGACATCTCATGCTATTGATATTTGGGCATCAATGCCCCAGCTGTTATCACCTACTCTCTAGCTTTTTGTGTTCTAATGACCATAAAATTTATGGGATTTTATGCCTTGAATGGTATCATTAGGTCTAGATTCTTTTATGCCTTATTAGTAGTGTACACAATCAATAAATTTAGTTTAGTCTAGTCTTGTGTTAAATAATTAAACAATTGATGTGTTTGAGCTATATGGGGGGCTAATTCAGACCTCATTATTTCAAGTGCCTCTAGAGAATTATAAAATTTTGATATAGCTTCTTGAACCTTAGTCTCAATTCTTACTAGAATATGAACTATCTATTGTTATTCTTTGATTTTTTCCAATTCCTATTCTAGCTCTTGTCTTTCCATCTCTATCCCTTCCTACAATGAAATCGTAACATCTTTGTGGGCTTCTACCAGGGACTTAAAATATTAAATGTAGGGGGATTACCCTTGCTACCTATTCTTTCTCTTGGATAAGGTATAGACCTCCTATCTCTCTTCAAGAATAATTTCCCTCCTAAATTCATCCTCTAGTTTCCTCTTCCTAACCCTTTGAATACTATCAAAGGGATTATAAAAAAATGAAGTAATGGATGGTAGTTATATAGTTTTATAAATGGATTTTGGGAATCATTCACTCTAATATCTACTACCCATGGTGGAATCACTAATTGGGTAGGGCTTATTTATTGTACATCTTTATCCATAGCCACCACCTCTAGATTTTTTGCTAATTGTTATGTGGTTCCTTTAAGGACTATGTCAAGAAGAGATGGCCAAATAATTTTAGACCAATCCACACCTCCATATTAGGGGAGTGGATGGAATATAAAGATTGGTTTACCCCTTTTTCCATTTCCTATTGATATGATGGTAGTCTCATGGGATGAACTAGTGAAAGGTATTATAAAATTGAATTATGTGGAAGAAACATGAAGTTAGGGAGTGGGCAATGTTATTTAAATTTTCTTAGTGGCCCTTCTCTTTTTTATGGTTTAGAATGTGGTAGTCCTAGGAGGAATATTAGTAGTAGTGTAAATAGTGGATGTGGTTGGCACTATGGAGGGAAATGAAATAATGTTGGTAGTAGAATCATCTTTTACTTTAGGAGTGAGGAAAGGGATTTGAAATATAGTATAAGAGGAAATTAAAACATCATGGGTAGAAGTGACATCCTCCAATTTTGGAGTAACAAGGTTCTTAAAAAAACACTAATAGGAACTAAACCAAAAATAAGAACAAATAAGGAAACTAGGGAAGTAGGGTTTGAAGGTTGAGCCTTATTACCTATTGTGTCATCTCAATTTTGTGTCTTCCCTTGATCAGCCATAAGGCTTAATACCTTATATATTTTAAATTACTCTTCCTCATCTAGTTCTTTCTCTATTTCCATTTATTGTTGAGGAACTAAAGGCATGCCATATGGTTGATCAACTGTTGAATTCTCTATGAGGGGAGGAGCCCTTGATTTCCTCCTATAAAAAAGAGTAGCCTTCATCTCTGATGAAGAGATTTTTTGAATTAAGGTAGTAGCTTCTTCTATAGTTATTGCTTGTACTATAGACTCTTGTAATTATGGTACAACTATGTGTGTTTGCAATGGAAATGTAACTAAGTGCTCATGGTCTTCTACATCAGAGGAATCCAAGTCATTTAGATCCCCTAGAGATCCTTTCAGATCAATCTTATTCAACCCAAGCTCTTTATTAACAAATTTTAATAGAAATGGAAATTCTTGGGAAGGCTCCCCTTGTATCTCTATTTGTTATGGGGGTTGGTTATACCAAAATTTTGAAACAGTCCATCCTTTAAGAAGTGGCAACCTAGTATGCATTTCCTAGATTTCAATTGAAGGATCTTACTATATAATCCTCAAATTATCATCCTTAAGGTCTTCAATTTTTTCTATTTCTAAGACCTGGGAATC